>JAQZBX010019086.1:0-34059 GCA_029593785.1 Cabassous unicinctus
AGGCTTAGCATCCCTGTGGAGAGGATCCAAGTGTGAAGTTTCTTTGAAGTGAATGGAATCTCCACACTCAGATCAGCTCTGAGGGTATATAGAGGAGAACAAGAAACTGGCCGCATGAAAACAGACATTAGCATTTAAATGATGCTGGGCTTAAAAGAAAATGCATGCATCAAAAATATTAAGACTTGAAAACTAAGATGCAATTGTTAGTAATCCTAGGTCAAATCACGTTGCATAAGAAACAGATGTTACATAGGTCTAATGCAAAGAAAACAGTAGAAAGTGTTCAAAGAGCTTAAAGATTATGTCAGAAGTAGGGGACCTAAATCATAATGAAATATTACTAAAACTACTGCTTCTATAGATACACAGAGAAGTCTGGCAACATCCATGGGCTTTAGGGACCCGAAATCGTGTTTTTTATTCTGTATTTAATATTGGTGGACTGGGAAGGTAAAACAAAACTAAAATAACCACTACAAAACAATATTCCAGTTAAGAATTCAAGCATGAATCTTGCTGACATGGGTAAACCCAGCATAAGAAATATAATCTTTGAATGCAAAACTGTATCTGCCATTTATAAAACCAAATAGAAACCAGAGTCAGAGTTCTTTCAGCAGTATCCATCAACTGTCAGTCACAAGCTAGTCTTTGAATAACGCAACTGTTCAAGGCACTGTGCCTGGCTGATTTAAAGTCATGGTTCCTGAATTTGATGTTTACACATAAAAACATAGTTAACTATATGAGGCAATATATGCTAAACATCAAAAATTATATGATAGAAGAGGGTCATAGAAAGCTAAGATCGCCTGGAAAGGCTTCCTAGAGGACTTTGGCTGGTTCTTGAACAAAAAAGAACACTTACCTCAGCAGAATAGTGTTGAGGTACTCCAGGTAGAGGGAGATGCCCAAGGAGAGACTTGGAAATAGGCAGAAATAGTGAATTTGGGAGATAAGAAAAAATCAGTTGGACTAGAGCAAAGGATACTGTCAGTCTCTGATAAGAGATAAAGGAGGAAAGGAAAGTTGGAAACAGAAAGTGTAGGGACCTCCTGCCAGGATGCCAGTCATAGACCCATAGAATCATACACTGCAGGGGACTGTGGTGATGATTACGTCTACACCTGATAATTACCACCAGATGATGCTTGATTCTCCCGCAAGTACCCATCACAAATTGCCCTCCTGCCTTTGCTTGAAGAACAGTGCATTATTGATGGATGTACTGTTCTGAAAGTGAGTTGCTCTCCTTTCTTTGTGCCCTCATTTCTTCTTCTTGCATACATCATGAATTCACATAATACTAATCCCCAAATTGTGTTTTAATGGCTGACTGACTGATAAACTCTTAATTCTGGGAGACTTAAGGGAATGCAGATGGGAACAGCTGGGAAAGATATCATAGAAAAGAAGCACATCAATTGGGCTTTGAAGAATAGGTAGTATTTAGGAAACAGAGGGGAAATTGATGGAATCTAGGCAGGGGAATTTTTAGAAGCAAAAGCTCCTAAAAGGAACCTTCATAAAGGAAAAAACAAAAAGCAAAACAAAACAAAAAACAACTACAAAGACCAGCCTGTTTGGTACAAAAGATTTTCATTGAGAACTGACCAATAGGAACAGCCATGAAAAAATGTAAAAGAATTTGGATTTGTTTATATAGGCAGTAAGCTTCTTTGGTAAGTTCTCGAGTAAAATTTGAGTTTAGGATGTAAGGAAAATATATGTTGAAAGCAGTATTTTAGGAAGACCAGACTAATAGTAGACAAGATAGACTGGTTTGGAGATAAACTGGAGGTAGAAAACATATCTTCATTTTAAAAGTACTAAGAATGAAATTAATGCAAACACTTTGGGAAAGAATTTGGCATTACCTGGTAAAGCTACAAAGACACATACTTCATGACCCAGCCATTCTGCTCCTTGGATAATCCCTATAGAAACTCTTTACATGTGCACCAGACAACATGCATGTGAATGTTTGCTAAAGCATCAGTGTATTAGGAAAAATCTGGAAACAACCCAAATATTCATTAAGAGTAGAATAAATACATTGTAGTGTATTCATATAGAGCAATGAAAAGCTACAGCTACAGCAACGTGGGAGAGACACCAAAACATTGTTGACCAGAAAAAAACAATTCCAAAGAGAATTTTATATATTCTCTTGTTAATTTCATATATGTGTGTGCATGTATATATATATATATAATTCTCTTGTGAATTGTTTTGATAGCATTATTTCATTTTTATAACATTTGAAAGTAAGTAAAGCAAGTATACTTTGTTTAAGAATAATGCAAATATGGAAACCTATAAGGAATGGAAAGGGAATAGTAATAAAGTTCAGGAAGTTATTAGACTCTGGCGGAAAGAGGAATGTATGACTGGGGAGGGATGTACAGGGGCTTTCCAAGTCTCAGACCACATTCTATTTCTTAAGCTGGATGTATATAGAGGGCCTTCAATTGTTATTCTTTTAATTTCATAGATAATTTTTTACTTCGTTTAGCAGTTATGATATATTTCACAAATTAAAAAGTTTAAAACAAATAATGACTTGATCTAGGGCAGGGGTTCTTAATCAGGGGTCTCTGAGCTTGAATTTTAAAAAAAAATCAACTTATTATCTTTATTTCCTCTGACTAACTGAAATCTAGCATTTCCTTCACTTATGAATGTATGCAATAAATAAATTACAGTAGTATTCCTTTCACCTGACTGGCAAAGGTGAAATATCCATGGAACAAAAAAAGTTAAGAACCCCTGATCCAGGGTGATGACTGTGCGCATGTAAGGGAATAAATGTGTAGTGAGATCCATATATCAGTTATTCACATGAGATTATGATGATTCAATTTTTACTAGTAATACTAGTAAATATTACTTGGATTTGGGATGAAAGAATAATAATTTCAAATGTCTTTGGCCTTGGCTTTTTGACAAAGGGAAGCTTGGTAGATAGGATAGAAGGTATGAGCTGTTGAGGCAACTGGAGTGTTTTTATCATCTTAGAAGTGAAAGGCAACTGAGCCCTCAAAACATGAGCTGCAACACATTGACCTTCCATTCCACTCCTCCTCTGTCCCATCAATTCCATACTAATTTCTGAGTCCCTGGCTTGTTATGAATTTCTCTTTCACTTTTCCAAAGATAAAGAAAATGAAAACTTACGATAGCCCATCCTCCCTCCCTCTCTCCCTTTTTACCTTTACTCATCCAATATCTACTAAATGCCAATGCTGTACCAGATACTGGATACTAAAGAAAAAGAGGTTTCAGTATCAGCTTTTGTATTAGATTTGGTGAATGTATTAGTTTTCTATTGCTGTCATAACACATTACCACAAACTTCCTTTTGTAAAACCACACAAAATTTATTATCTTACAGTTCTGTAGGCCAAAAGGCCATAGTGGGTCTTGCCTAGCTAAAATCAAAGTGTTGGTAGGGCTATGCTCCTTTCTGAGATTTCTAAGGAAGAATCTATATCCCTACTCATTGAGATTGTTGTCAGAATTCAATTTCTTGGGGTTGTAGGACTGAAGTCTGTTCCTTGCTTACTGTCAGCCTGTGGTTGTTCTCACCTTCTATTGGCTGCTGTACTCCTTTGCTTTGTGGTTCCCTTTGACTTCAAAGCCAGAAATGGCAGTCATGTCCTTTTCATGTCTCATTTTGCCTACCTCTTCTTCCATAGTTCAATCTCTCTGAACAACTCTTCTGCTTTCTTTCAGTTTTAAAGACTCATGTGATTTAGGTTAGGCCTACCTGGGTAACCAGGATGCTCTCTCCATCTCAAGGTCCTTAACCTTAATCACCTCTACAAAATCCCTGTTGCGGGGTAAAATAACATATTCAAGGGTTCTAGGGGTTAGGGTGTGGACATCTTTGAGAACCATTATTCTGACTACCTTAATGGCTTTTTAAAAATTGTAAAATGGAAAACAAAAGCCACATCCCGGTTCCTGGTGGTTTCATGTGGATGGACCCCAGAAAATCATGCCCTTAGATCTAATCCAATAATGTGGGTATGAACCTATTGTAGTTGGGACCTTCTGATTAGATCACTTCAGTTAAGGGTCTTTGATTAGATTACTTCAGTAAGGCATGACTCAGGGTGGGCCCTGGTCTTTTTACTGGAATCCTTCATAAAAGGGATGAATACAGAGAGAGAAAGACAAAGGCACTCAGAGAGAAACCCACAGAAGCTGAGAGAAAGCCACGAAGCCATAAGATGTGGACAACGGAGCCCCGAGAGAAAGGCAGAGACCAGCAGATGTGGCCAGGTACCTTTCCATGTAACAGAAGAGTCCAGGATTACAGGCGGCTGGTCTTCCAGGGGAGAGTGTAGCCTGATGATACCTTGATTTGGACAATTTTCTTAGCCTCGGAACTGTAAGCTTGGAAGTTAATAAATTGTCATTGTAAAAATCAGCCCACTTCTGGTATATTGCTTTCAGCAGCTCTTAGCAAACTATAACATGATTAATGGAGTAGCCATGATGAGGAGATTAGATCTGATCATTTTATTCAAATTATTTTTCCATTTCTTTTTTTTTTTCTGTGAAGAGAGAAAGATGCAATGAGTGAGGGCCATAGCACAGTGCCTGATATATGATAAGCATCCAACAAATAGGAATCTCCTGTAACCCAAATACTCCCAGTAATTCCACACTCAGGTGCATTTTCTTAAATACCCAAAGAGTAAGGTGCTCCTCCACTCAGTTTGGTAAGAGGGCCTTTTATCAGGTTCCCCTCCCTCCGCAGGCTACTGCAGGATGGTTACATATCCCGCAAATTAGTTGTGGGATTCCTATAGCCTCTTTCTCTGCCCTGCTACCACAGACTTTTCTGCAGATCAACTCTTGCTGTCGCATCACCATCATTTCCTCACTGCTGCAGCTGTTGCAGATGTTTCTCACAGCTCCTCCCTAAGCAGTGACACACCCCTTTCTCTTCAGTCTCCAAAGCTCAGATAAGACTGGAATATAGGAATGAAGAAATGGATACAATGCAGGCAGGAACCCTTAAATTTGGATATTCGTTATTACTGTTCATGTAGTCCAATACCTGTGCCCTACACAACAAGTCTCCTACTGACCAGCTCTCTCATATTGCTCTGAAGCTAGGACCATCCTAGTTACTACTGACCAGAGTATGCTTTGACCAACTCTTCCCTACTTGATTCAGGTATTCAAGCATTTAATGTTTCAGGGGCCTTTGTTGTGTAGGTTCAGGCCTTTATCTCTGGAGAATAGAAATGCCCACTGTAGTATCCCTCCAGCACAACAATCTCTCCCTTCCCCGAAAGGGCAAGAGATTAGTGCCCCATATGTGAGTGTTCAAGCACCAAGAAAATGTTGGCATTTTGAAATGGTTGTCTCTTGTAGCCATCATATATTTCCTGAAACACAAGAGTTTAATCTCAAAGTACTTACTTGCATTAAATTTTGCATTATTTTTCTCATGGAATAATTACATGTGTTTGTTTATTTGTTTGTTTGTTTGTTTGTTTGTTTTTGAGGAACTGGGGGCTAGGGATTGAACCCAGGACCTTGTATGTGGGAAGCTGGCACTCAACCACTGAGCCACATCGGTTTCCCTGGGTTGGTTTTATCATTTGTTTTGCTTGTTTTTGTTGTTGTTGTTGTTGTTTTTTCAGGAGGCACAGGGAACTGAACCTGGGACCTCCTGTGTGGGGGGCAGGAGCTCAACTGTTTGAGCCACATCCACTACCCTACATACTGTTTTTGAAGGAAGCTAGCAATCCTCTAAGCCAATGCTCTCAGTATAGAGTGAAAAACTGACCCAGAGAGGAGAAATGAAGTATATAATGTCACATTATATTCTAAATGCATAATAATAAACAGTAGGTATTCTGACTTCCTGTGTGCTACTTTGAAATGATTTTTTTCTACTTCTGATCAAAACAAAAATTTTCAGCACCTGAATATGGTTTTCTTTTTTGCTGCAAAATATGACTGGAAAATCTCTGTCACTCTTTATACATCTGGCACTGTTTTTGTTGAAACAAAATCTCCAATGGCATCCCACTAAGAATCTGAAATAGAAACTTGAATCTACAGCTGTAAAATGAAAAAAACAAAAACAAAAACACTAATATGATGGGAAAGAAAATTATGTAGCAAATATATTTCATTTTCAGTTTTCGAGTAACTGAAAAGAAGCAGAATGCTGTGACAAAGGATGCCGATTATGCCTTCTGAAAATAATGGCAATTATTTTTTCCAACAGTTAATGTATTCCATGTTTATTTTGGAAAACCCAGAAAAGTATAACACATTTTTTTCAACAAAATTGAGATCATACACTCAAATATTTTAAAAGAAATTGCCAGTCCTTCTAAGTTGATTCACTAATTTACTAATAATTTGTCTTAGTTTCCCAGCTGCTAAAAGAATACCATACAATGGATTGGCTTCAACCAGGGAAAGTTATTGGCTCATGGTTTTGAGGCTAGAATTCCAAAATTGAGGTGGCAGCGATACTTTCCCCCTGAAGACCAGGACTGGCTGAGGAAATCCTTGGGTCCTTGGCTTTCCCATCACATGGCGATGTCCTCTCCTTTCTCTTCCTGTTCCCACTGACTTCCTGCTTCTGCTCCTCCCTCTGGCTTTCTCCCTGTGGGGTTCTCTTTAAGGCCTCCAGCGATAGGATCAAAGCCCACCCAGATTCAGTTGGACACTCCTCAATAAAAATAACATCACCTAAGGGTCCTATTTACAATGGTTCACACCCACAGCAATGGATTACTATTAAGGACATGTCTGCCTCTGCTCCTCCTCGGGGTACATGATTCAACCTACCACATATCTTCTTGAAAAATATTTGGTATGTCCCCTTTTTATTAGGAAACTAACTTAATCCATCTGGTGGGAGATTGACTACATTTCTCACTAAAAATAATCAAAACTTGCAGAGCACTATCAAGACATTGTTTTCCAGAAACTTCTATTGATTCAGTGGCTATTCTAGCTCTAATCACCATTGCACCAAGTTTGGAAACTGCTAGCAATCTGCCCAAATAAGGCAGTGGAGAAAAGCAGTATTTAATGCTATTGGTCTGTTCAACTTCTCCAATCTATCCATTTCCAGTCAATTAATTTTCTCCCCATATCCCCCTATCCTTAGTCTATCTTATTCCATCAAACTAAATTGTGCATGGGGAAAAATGTTATAGTTTACATTATAATATTCCAAAATCCCATTATTTATACTAATAGTTAGATTATCTTCATTTCAAAAGCATACTGAAAGCATTAATTACTTATGTGAAATTGCCCTCATTATTTTAACACTCCTTTTTCAGAAGCAAATATTTGGTTCTTCTTTAGTGTAGAATCTACATAAAATTAATGAACCTGGTGTCCTTGTAATTATTTGGTTTCTAAACCTTGGACTTTATAGAAATAATTAATTATAGCATGTATCTCTTTTTGAACTTCTTAATTGGATAATGGTTTAATAGTTCAAGGGAAATTAAGAATAAGATTCAATTTCCCCCAAGTCTGTTTTCCTGCAGTTATCTATAGCCTTGATTCCAGTAACAACCTGCCCCTCCACCCCCACACCCCCCAGTGAGGGTAGATCATAGATTTTCATTGTGAGCCAGATTTGCTATTTTAGTCAGAAACATAGCTTAGGTAGGGGAACATAGTATGGAAAACTTATCTTGTCAAATCAAATTAGCAACTTTCTTGACTTAAATAAAAATAAGAAGTCAAAAACTAAACCTAGCATGTAGATCTGTTCAAATTAAATAAAGTATGTTAAAAAATAATGGTTTTATTTTTATTTTCCACATGTTTATATTCTATCATTGGTTCTCAGCCTTGACTGCACATACAAGCCACCTGGTAAATTAAATAAATACCTATCCTCAGCCCTCAGCACCTCCCCTCCACCCCAATTTCTTCCTTATTTAGTCTGAGGCAGATCCAAGGAATCAGGAATTTTTTTAAAGCTCCCCAGGTGATTTTACTGTGCAGTCAGGATTGAGAATCACTATGTCTGGGCACTAGGAATAAAACATTTTTCTCCTCTAAATAAAAAGATTGTGTGAAATCAGAGGGATCAATTCCTGGGGAATGTGGGCTATATGAATCACAATTAGTCCTTCCAAGTGTCAACCACAGTCTAGGTAGGTAACACCAGTGGAGCCTAGAATTAAAAATGAATGATATCCTTTGTACTATAATGATAATACGTTCTACTCTCTGGGAAGCTATTAAAATATTCCCCTTAAGATTTTTTTCAAGTCCATTTAAAGTGTTGTAAGAGAAAGTAATATAGAGTATTCAAGAAGGCCCTGCTTTTTTAACCTGGCAGAGCATCCTGAAAATATTTTGGTATTTTATTTATCTGTGAATCATGCAGTGAAAGAGGGGAGAAAGGGAGTTTGCCTGAGAAAAGGAGAGAGAAAGACTTCACATTTGCATTACATCAGAGAAGTTTGACTTGGCCTAACTACCTTATTGCATTTTTCAAATCTTGAGGTCTGTTTGATGCATAAATTTCTTAAGAGCCTACCCTCATTTAAATGATAATTTATGTTCTTAGAATGCCATTTTTAGCCTTGTTCTTCAGCACACCCCTGGAGCTGATCAGTGTGGTGATTCCATTGTTTTCCAGGGAAGCTTCATGTACACGTTCTCTCTACAGGGGTTAGTAGAGAAAGACAAGAAAATAGTCCCCTAGTGTTTCTGCCAGTTAATGGGGAAAATGTTTCCTCCTATATATATCATGATGGGTAATTGAATTAGTACTCCAGTAAGAAAGGGGTTGCTATTACATACTCCTATAGTTTTTTCTTAACACCATGAAATTAAAGACATGCCAGCATGAAGCTGCGTGTTCCTGATCACTTTCAAATAAGCAATGTAGTATGTTATTTCTTTTATGTGCTTTTATAGCACATGCTGTGCAAGATAATTGACTCCATGACAGATGCCTATTTTTCAGAGGAAAATGTATTTGTGAAAGAACAAACATATATTACTTTAACATGAGGCTATTCATTATGTGGCCCACAAGGTGCTTTTTGATGACTTGCAAATTGAAATTAATATTTTCTCTTATTGCTCATAATATTCATAAGCAAATTCAATTGTTTGATATAACCAATTTGCAGCTTATTCTACTATTTGAACATAACCTTCTGTTCTCAATCAAGGTTGGGTACATTTAGATCATATATGAAGTGCTGTGGAATGAGGAAAGGTGGGCATGCACTTCTAATTTTTTCAGAGAAGCCTGCAGGCCTGCACATTCCTCAAATTGCCTGGGATAATTCCTGTCCATCAGGCAATTCTTACAATAATATTACTACCAGAAAGGTCTAAAATTAAGGTATAAGGGAAAAGTTTTCCAAGGATTCTTCCTCACTCTGTCACTTTTACTTGAAATCTCACTTGTGTTTTTCAAAGACAAACACTAGTAGAGAACTTCCTCTGAAGTCCCTAACTCTTTAGTGTGAAGTGAAGTGGTTTGGAGAGTTGGCAATGTTAGGTGGACAGGGCTGCTGTGAATGCAAATTGAAAAAAAAAGGGGGACGATTATGGAAGAATGCCTATTGCTACCTATTTTGTCACAATGACCAATTCTGTTGCCTGTAAATAAATCCTCCCTTTTTGCTACAAGACAATTTCCCAGGAGAAAGCTAGGCCTTTTATCCCAGTCACCTGATTGGACACTTTTTCAAATATAAAATTAAAATAACTAATTGATACAGAGGGATTATCATATCCTAAAAGGATATTAAATTTAATAAGTTTCAATTTCAAATGAGCATTTCTTTTAATGATAAGAGAAGGAGAAACTTATATTCAGGCAAGCCTCTTTCTTCTGGCCTCTTGAACTGAAGAAATAAGGGAAGGAAAACAGATTTTACAATTAAATTGGAAGTAGCCTTTTCAAAAGTGAAACTGTGACACTACAGACTGGTTTGATAGCCACACTTCTGAAGAACAGAAACCAACCACAGGTGGAACAGAGCCCTGAGGACAGAAGAAAGGAGCCTTCTCTTTGCCCACAAAGTGCCAGTTGTTGGCTCCAGCCCACAAGTACGTGCAAAGCCTGGGTGTTCAGGGGCTGGCCTGCACACAGACTGGAATGTTCTGGAGCTGTAACACCTGAGACTCTGAGGGCCAGTGTTGACAGTGGCTTTCTTAGGCACACTGGCTCTCAGTCAGCACTGCCCAAGCTGTGTATGTGCAGACCAGGGCCTTGAGGGTGTGAGAGAGGGTTACCCTTTGATTGCAATGCAAGCATTGTCCCAGGTGACCTCCCACATTTTAAGGTGGCTGTAAAAATATGGTCACCTGCTGAACAGGAAAATTATCTTGACATAAAAAAGCACTGGGCTGAGCTTAAAAATGACAAGCACCACAGATCTAGGACTCTTGTCTCTCCACATTCCCTTCTCCCCTCACTAAAAGTGACTTCTTATTAAGAAAAGATCCCCAAGCACTAGCTTTAGTTAATGACCCAGGCCAGGGGAAAAGGGTAAGTGATTTGGGGATGCTTATAGCAGAACAGCTGCTGCGAGCTGTAAACGGACTCAGTTCTGTGTTTTCTTGCATCTTGTCAGTGATCATCTGTTTCTAGAATGAATTTTTCATCACTGACCAAGACTTGGGGTCATCAGTCTGCCTAGGAATTTGGGTTGACTAGTGGGGCGGGCACACTCTTAGTTTATCTGACTCCCCACTGCTCACTAGGAATTCTTTTGGGAGGAGTCCAGATTTTCCAATTCACCCACTGCAAACAACGTGATTTCCCTACTGAGAAATGGATTTTCTTTCTGGAAGTTATTCTGTGGCTTGGGGGCTCTGCCTCCTTCCCTGTCGCTCCTCTTTCGCGTGCCCTTAGATCCGCACTTTGCTTCCTTCCCCTCAATCCACTGGCTTCTCATTCCTCATCTTCTTCGCTGTCTTCTCTCTCAACCTTCCCTCCTGTCTGAGGACCCAAGCGGGTGGAGCTGCCTAGAAAGCCTTGACCACAGCGTTGGGGCTCCGGGGCTGCTCCGGACCCGCGCTGCCGGGAGCTAGGATGCATAGGTTGGGGAAGGGGAGGATGGCCTCCGGCAGAAGACACGCGGCTGGTGCTGGGGCGGGAAGGGGCGCGGTGTACACACTCAAGAGGTTACCTGATGAGGGAAAGCATGGCAAAATAATCTGCCCTCGAATTAAAAGTGGGGTCCGTAACGCACATCATCAAGCCTCTTGGGTGTAAAATCTCCCAGCTTGAACTCCCCAGACCCGTGGTTCCCAGCTTTTTCCTGATTTGGGGGAGAGGCGGGGAGCGGCTGGCTCCAATATTCCCAGCCCGCAGTTTAGGGAAGAAGTGGTTGGTGTGTGCGCGCACTGGAATCTCTGTGTGAGTTAAGGTTTCGCAGAAAGGGATGTGAAGATTAAGGGAGGTGGGAAGCCAGGATAGAAGAGGAGTGCCCCGGGCCCGGGTGCGGGTAGAGAAGCACTGCGCAGATCTTGGTGGGGTAGCCTAACTCCAGGGACGGGGCGAAGGGTGAGAGTGGAAATTTCACCTTCCCCATAGGGTTAACCTGGGTGCCCTTTCTGCAGGTTCCGCGCACTCTCTGTGCACCGGTCCCCAGCTCGGAGTTAGGTGGCGGCGGGGCAGGGGTCCAAGATTCTCTCGGTAAACGTCCTCCTGGCCTGGCGCCGGGCGGACAGTCGGACATTTTCCTCGGCCTCTCCCGAGGCAGCCGGCGTAGCCACCTCACAGGGCTATGTTTAGGGACACGGGGCTCGGGCGGGGCAAAGGGAGCCTGTCAGGGCCAGCCCTCACCCCCTTCCCGGGGCTCTCGAGCGACAGTTCCAGCTCTTAGTCACCTCCTGCCCACACGTGAATTCAAACACTCAGTACACGCGGCCCCGAAGGGAAACCCCAAGAAGCTGCGCGCGTCCGGGGGTTACTGTGGGGACCTCGTCCCAGCCCCCCACAGACCTTGTGCTCCAGGGACAGGGGTTGGAACTGAGGCGACGGGAGCGGGGCGGGCCCAGGGGCGGCGGGGAGTTGTGGAGCCGCCCCGGGGGAGGGACTGGGAGCTGCTCGGTGAAGCAGAGGACGAGCGGCGGACAGGGCCCGGCCCCGAGCGCGCCAGGAGCGAGCCCCCGCCGCCACCGCCTGCTCAGCCTGTCCCCGCCCAGGGAGCCGAAGCCTTCCAGCTAACTCCGCCCGCCTCTCCGTCGCCCGAGGCTCCGGCTTCCGTCCCGGACCGAGCCCGCGGCCGCGCAGGTTGGTGTCTCCGTCACGCCTCGAGGCGGGCAGAGAGAGGGTGAGGGTGGGTGCGTGAAGGGAGCTTGGGAAGTTGGGCAGATGCTGAGCACGGGATGAGGATCCCGCTGCTTCAGCTCCCTTGCTTGCCAGCTCCCGGGCTATTGTGGATTTCCTCCCCGGCTGCGTACCGCGTCCTTCTCCAGTCCGGCCCTGGGGGAGCTCCGGGCTGCCCCGGTCTCGGGGAGTCTAGCGCTGCCGCCAGGGAGGGTCCTGGGGACTGAGCCATCCTGGCATTCCTCCAAACCTCTCTCTGATCGCCCTCCCTCTCCCCACGCAGCGTCCCTGGCCAGTTCGGGGGAGGGGTCGCTCTTCCCTCCTGTCCTTCGCACGTTTACACTTCTCCTTGCGCCTTCACTCTGTGGGCATATTTGTTCATCCGCCTTTGCTGCCTCCAACTTTGGAAAACTCTTTAAGGATGGCCCTCGCCGCTCGGCCCGCCCTCGAGACTAGTTGGGGGGCAGTGAGGATCCCCAAGCAGATAATAAGGAGTTGGATCTGAGTGGCGACGTGGGGTGCTTGAGTGCGGGCGATGGCCGGCAGGCGGTGGAAATTCCCTCTCCTTCTTCCCGGTACTTGCCCAGCTCTGCCCTCTCCCTGCAGTTGGTTTTGCCAGCTATAGAGTGTAATAAGACGGCGAAGGGTGCTCGCAGAAGCGGAATGGAAAGTATCGGCCACTTGGAGTTAAATCGTGATTTAATCGTGGGTTCAGTCACTTTCCTATGTGTGTGGCCTTGAAACACGACCTATGGAAACCTCTTTATTCTCTTCAAAACCTGCGTCTACTCTGCCCACCGCCAAGGGTCGTTGTGAGGACCCAAGTGGGATGACATATTTGCATTATTTTATATGGTGTCAAGGGCTCTTGTTTCAGGAAGCTGCCTTAATGACAGGTCCTGTGTTCTAATCGTCTGAGTTCAGGTCCTTCGTGTGAGTTGTGATTATGTCTCGCTAGATGATTTGGCGAGACGCACGTGTTCCTGGAGCTGGTCATTAGTGTTCAGAGTTGAAAGCGTCCTCCCCCCCACCAAACCCTATGGGCAAAGCAATAATGGACCGTACATCTTATGCGCCTTGTTGTCATAGAAATTCAAATAGCAGGAAGGTTATTTTTGGCCCTAGTCTTTGGAAATAAGAACTGCATTTGCTTCACATGTTTTTTGATCTTTGCAAACACTTTTTCTTCTCAGATTCAAATTTAAATTCTTCATTTGTTGCTAATTTTAATAATTCAGGAAGGTCTTTTTGTTAAAGTAAGTTCAGACATTTAGCACGAACAAATGAAATGCAGCATATGATCTGTAAATTTTCAGTTTGTAATCCCAAATACAGGTATTGTTATATACATTCTAGTTACTTTATGAAGAAAGCAAATAAATGGCCCAAGAAAATCAGTTTTAGACTTATTATTAAATGGCTAAGCCCTAGGGGGCTGATGTGGCTCAAATGGTTGGGTGTCCATCTCCCATATGGAGGCACCCGGGTTCCATCCCTGTGACCTCCTGGTAAAATTTTAAAAAAATAAAAGAAAAGTGTTATTTAAAAAAAAAAAAAAAAGGCTAAGTCCTGTCATTCATGCATTCCTGATTTAATGATGTCGTGAGTTCTTGTGTGTAATGCACTCTGCTATGTGTTGTTATGGTTAGAAAGATGTAGAATATGTTTCATGTCCTAAAGAGGCTTTCAATCTAACTTTGAGACTAAGTACTTTTATTTAATATTTTTATATGGGCATCAAATATATCTTAATGGCTACATAAGGCAAGTAAAATGATGTCAAAATGCGTTATCGAAGGCCCTTTAAGATCACTATTTGATCAGTCTAATTAATAGATTGGAACAAATGCCAGGCTTTGGCTAAGGTAGTGTCTCCCAAAATAAATTTCAAATGCTTCTAATTTCTCAAATAGAGGCAAAACTTGGAAAGAAAATGAATTCTGTATTTTTAGAATTCAAACTCTGAAAAGCATCCTGTACAAGTATGATGTGATAATCAAAATGTTAAAAGTAGAAATTTCAATTTTAACTCCAGTTAATAAGTCAAGAAATTTGTGGTACCCAAGTATAATATTTTCTCAACTCTTTGAAAAAAGAAAATTATATGACAATGTCTGGAAAAATTACAGAGATTGAGTGTAAGATTTTTAATAAATTGGAACTTGAAAAACTTAAGGGCCTTGTGGGACTGGAAAATTGATTTTAAAAATTTTAACTATTTTTTTTTTGGTTTAGAATATACAGAAAAGCTTGACCAGCATTCTTCCCTTCCAGACTGGGTTGTATTGCACATTACTCAGAGACATCTCTGATTCTTTTTCTGCTCCTGGGAGGAATCTATCTTTCTGCTGGATAAGTGTAGAATTTTCTAGGCTTTGCAAACCAGCACTGGGCTTTAAGAGCTGTGATTAAACTCCCACAGTAAGGCAGGGCAGGCAGAGGGGCATCCTGAGGGGCCTGATGTTAAATTTATACTTGACCATATTGTTCATTATCTTTGTTTTCCTGTTTGTAAAATGAGATTAAAGACTTTTGTTACTTTCCTGGAAACTGTGTGGTTCGGTATGATAGTCATGAAATATTGAACCAGAATGTCTTGTATAAGAACTTTTTTTTCACCCTTTTGACTCTTTTAGCCCCTAAGACCTAATTGTTAAAAACCACATACAAATAGTTTGAAAGAATGGCCCTGAATAAAGTTGGTGGTGGTGTCATGTGCTCTTGGGTCTCCTGGAAGAAATTTCAATTATCTTGTATCTCTGACAATTTACTCTACTGATGTGGAGAATATGACCTTTGGTTTGCCCAGGGTTTTACAGTTAGTTAGTGACAGGAGTAAAACTATGCTTCTTATTTCCTCATAAGTAGATTTTTCCTTACCCTGTATGGTCTCTTGTCATCCAGGGCACATTAAAAAATTCACATTTGTAAATTGTGTATGGTTAAGAATTTTAGCTTTTGGTTCTGATGGACCTGGGTTTGAGTCTTGCCCAAGCATTTACTAACCATGTGACCCTTATAAATTACTTAACCTCTCAAGTCCTCAGTTTTCTCATCTCCAAAATAGGAACAGTAGAAGTACTTACCTCTGAAGACTGTTGTAAGGTTTAAATGAACTAAGCCATGTAAAGTGTTTATCACATCACCTGTTACTTAGTATAATGCTACTCTGTTAATGAAGTAGAAATTCCTGTTTTTTGGGGGGGAGGGAGAATCACATTTCAAAAGTCCAAATTTTTTTTTTAAAAAAAGAGAATGTGTACAAATATTTTGAATAGCTATTCTTCAGCTAATTTCTGTTAATTTTTTCATTCAACAAATGCTTATTGAGTGCCTAACTTGTGTTGGACTCTCTTAGGCACTGGCATACAGTGGTGTTTAAGAGAGTCATGGTCACACTCTTATGAATCTAAAAATCTGGGGAGAGATGCAGACTTGTAAACAGAAAAGTACAATATCATGTGATTTGTACCTAGGTAGTGCAGAGAACCACAGAAGACTGAATGGGGAGGTGGGGCTGGGTGGGTGGGTGTCATAAAGTGCATCTCATCCTGATTGGGGTTGGTGGTCAGGGAAAACTTCCCAGAGGACACTAAGACCTGAAGCATGAATGATAGTTAGCAGCTGAAAAAGTAGAAGAGTTGAAAAAGCATGCCAGATGAAAGGTAAAAGATCATATTTTATCAGGTGGAGAATGTAAATAAATAAATAAATGAGAGCAGGAGGGAGAGGTATGGCAATCTGGAGATCCCATGCTTTATCTAAAAGAACAGATGATGTTCAGCTTCAACAAAGGGTTGTCATGTTGGATGTCATGTTGGTATGCAGGCCTGGCATTGCCAGATGCCCTGATTTTTTAAAAGGAACTTCGAATTCGTATTTTAAAAATGTGAAATCTCCCAAATTTTGAATGGCCCAAATGTGTTTACAACTACTAAGTAGGGCAAACCTGACAAATTTGCAGTTGGAATTCAACCTGAAGCCACCACTTTATGACTTCTGCATTTAAGGAACTGAAAGAAATTTAATTTGGCTAAGGAAATGCATTCTTAGAAAGGAGAAACAAGAAATTGCTAACAGATAGAGGCAGAGCCACCTCATCAGGGCTTTGTAAAACTTGCTAAGGAGCATTGACTTTAATGTAAGAGGCACTGGGTGACATCAAAGATTAAAACAAGAGTGACACAATTAGATATGTGTTTACAAGGAACATTCTCGCTACTGTATGGAGAATGTCTGGGAGGCGGCAGTAGTGGAAGTAGGATTACCATTTAAGGAATTATTGCAATGTATAGTAACTCCTGTTTCTATATATTTGTGAGCAGAGGTACTGACTGTCTTCATTCCAGACTTTCTTTTCAAGGACATTTGTGTAGCAAAGAGCCTTGGAGACAGAGGTAGTTTTCCCTCTGAAGCATAGAGCAAAAAAAATCACATACCCTCAGCTCAAGTTCCTTACCTATAATGCAAACCACAGTGTATGCAGGTGTCCCTGGTCCTTTTCATATTATTCTGTCGGAATTGGGTTTCAGGTAACTAGAACAATTATGCCAATACTCTTGCTATTGCTATTGCTGTAAATAATAAAGTCCTTTGTCTCTGACCCAAAAATCTCATGTATTCTCCCATTATCCCTGATGGTGGCATGCTAATTTATTAGCTTCAAGTAGGAACGCCACTAGCCACATTGGCTGATTAAATTCAAATTTAAACTGATTAAAACTTTTAAAAATGTCAGTTACTCAGGTGCATTAGTCACATTTCCAGTGCTCAATAGCCACATATGGCTAGTGGCTGTCCTACTGGACAGAGCAGATATAAAACATTTCTGTCATTTCAGAAAGATCTGTTGGACATTGCTGGTTTAAGCTTCAGATTTATTTCTGTGAGGTGGGTGAGCAGAGGTGGTAAATGTTGAATTTGACAGCATAAAAGCAATGCTTGTTTTCACGTTAGGTTCATAGGTTCATAGAGAAACTATTCCAAGTTGGATAGTCTGTACACTAAGTTTGTTAGGCAAAAAGTAGACCATTATCTACCATGTCAATTTGGAGACTAGACAGATTGGGGCCATGAACGGAAGCTCTACATATCTATGGTCTTCCTCAAAATTGTGAGTGACGATGAGATTGGGATGTATGCCCAAAGGACCTTGAACTTCTGAACACTGCCTGCAACTTTATCTACAAGCCACGCTTTACATGAAGAGACGAGAATTGCATATTAGCAGTGAGGTTCTGGAATGCAGCCAGTCCAGCAGCACCAAGTGAAGTGCCTGCTGCAGTCCAGCTGTGCTGGCCTGGACTCACATAAAGGATGGGGACACAAACAAGATTTCCATAGAGCTCTTGTTCCCGCTTAAGAGGACTGCCTCAAGAAAAATGCAGTACTTGAAAGCACAACAGTAAATGACACAGCAAAGGTGGGGCCAAGAAACAATAAAAACAGCAGACCTGCTTCCCTGTCTATGGGAGAAGCCCATTTAAGGAGGGTGTGAACCACAGGTCCTGCGAAGTAAAAGTACAAAAAATAATAAGCCCAGCCAACAGCAGCTGCAGCCACAAAGAATAAATTTTGCCTGCATTGAGTGTGTAGTTGACTGCTATACATGTAGTTACAACATAAGCAAAACAAAGGACAGTGGTAGAAATAAATAAAAATGAAGGCTAAGGCCACTGTGGAAGAACCATAATACCACGTGCTCTTTCTATGGCTAACAATGTCCTATCATAAATTTCAGATATTGAAATTTTATTTACCTATGCCAAAAGAAGTTTGCTTTAAAATAACACTTATTTGTAAGTGCAGGAAATGTTACATATATGAAGACTAACAATTCAATTTTAGAATATTTTTAAAAATTGAATTTATTTATTATTTTAAATATCTACGTACATAACCTAGGACCTGATAAAGATGTTACCTTTTAAAACTCTTTTTAGGAGAACTTTTATAAAGAAATAAGTTAAATTTGTAGGAGCATGATAATTGTTTGCCTGTAACTGGGAGGCTTCTATAATGTTTAATGAAAACTTTTGTTTAGGTTATTTATACATACCCATCTGGTTTATGTTACTAATTGCATCAAGTACACTACTAATTGCATTTTCATAATAGCCCTCCCAAATTTAAGTAAATTCTGGGAGAGCCAAGATCATGAGCTGTTAGGTTTTGTATAAACATAGAATCTTTTGCATAAAGCAGGCATTTCTTAATTAGTGGGTTTTACTGCATTTCAGTTTTCTCCCTTTTTTCCTGTTTGAGAACATTTGCCCTTTAATTTTCATTGAAAATCAGTTTCTTTAAATATCTTTACAAGTTCTGAATGGTGAAGACTGAGTATTGTGGGCACTCAGTATAGGCTCCCATCTCTTTCTCCCCTCCCCCATCAATTTAGTTTTTAAATGCTACTTTGTTAAATGTCTCATTTTTTCCTTATTGTGAATTTTAAAATCTCATTTCTATAGGGGTCACAAAGGTTGGTTATCTTGTGTGCACTTCGCCTTCCCACTCTGTATCTGGTAAAGTCATTTGTTTCAGCGTGCTTTCATTTTTCCTTTCTGTTTTGTATGCCAGTTCTATTACTGGTACTTCAGACTCACGTTTCTCCTTGTGCCTCCATTCTCTTCATATAAACAGCTTGGAATTGGAAATAATCTTTGTTTGTATTGTGGAAAGCAGAATTTTTGCCAATTTCATGCCATCCTTTCTCAGGCAAGATGTGGTAAGTCATCTTTGGAAAACTGACTCCAGTAAAACTGGAGTATGCTGTTGAAACTGTTAGTGTGCTCTCTGCAGAAAGCAAAACTAGGAGACTTGCTAGTTATTGCATGAGTCACTGATGTGTTCAAATGAAGGGAAATATTAGATTTTTTCGTGTTCATCAGTGTTAAATCTTATTTTAAAAGACACCTGAAATAAGGAAATAAAAATACACTAATAAGACCCCCTGCTTCTCAGAGAATTTAGAACTATATGGATTCCAGTGTTCTGTGAACAAAGCAGTAACAATGAAGATTAAAAATTGGGCCTGTCCTTTAACCCATAACATCGTACAGTGCTCCAAACTTTTCAGTGAGTACATATCCTCAAGTTGTGCATGAGTAACTTTAATCAGGAGCAAAGTGGATTATTTTTATTATATGCCATTTTCTTTCCTGGCCCTTGCCTCACTTTACCATTACTGTATGCCTAATCGACCACAGTGAAATGTCTTTAAAACATTTTCCAGGCGATACAGATTTTTTGGAGAATTTTTATAAAGGAAAATGCCAAGGAGAGCAAAGTTAGAATGACTTCTCTGCATAGACAAATGCTTCCAGAGAGACTGATGAGTCAAGGAGTTGTTAATAGGATATGTAAATGTAACCTTTCACCTAGTTACTGCCATTACCTAAGTCACAGCTATGTAGTTTTACTAAATTGTTTTAACTGGTTCTTGTCTAGTTCCTTAATGAGACAGAATCTTTTGGTCTCATTCAGTAGTCAGTGCTGTTTCAAAGTGTGCTTTGCCCTACCCTATCCGTTTCTCCTGTTTTTTTTTTTTTTTAGCAGCTGCTTGTCATCATATTATAGATTTTTACTAATATCTTTGCCTTCAGCTTTGCCTCAATATTTGCAGAAAGTTTTTATATCCATGTATTTGACATTGACTTTAGGTCTTTGGTTCCCAATATATCTTCTGTGATTTATTAAAAAATATTGGTGCTAGAGATTCAATGGTGAACCAAAAATTCATGGTCTGTGCTTTCATGGAGCAAAAGGTCCAGGAGGAAGATAATCTTTGATGAAAAAAACACACACACGGACCCTAATGACTATAAACTGAGGTAAATTCTCTGAGGTGGAGCAATTCGGTTTTGTGGGCATATATATTAGGACCCTAAGGAAGTAACATTTGAGTTGAGTGACACTTCAGTTGATGTCTTAAGAGCTAGTAGGAGAATTTGAGAAGGTGGGAAGAAGAGTTTACCAGGCAACCCAGGGAACTACAGTTTGTGCAGAGGCCTTTCAGCAGGAGGAAACAGGTGCATTCACATAGCTGAGGAGAATCAAGGGGAGGGTGGAGTCAGATGAGGCTGAACAGAAAGGCCAGGACAGTCCACACAGGGTCTTGCTGTCCACATTAAAGGTTTGATCCTCACCATGAGAATACTGGAGAGTGTTTTAAGTAGGGGCTGGTGACTCAATGTGATTTGTGTTTTGATAAGATCATTTGTGGAGGAATGAATTGGAGGGGAGCCCCGAGTGGCAGTGGAGAGAAGCTGGGTACCTGTTAAATTCATTAGTGCAAGTTAAAAATGATGGGATTATTAGGCTGGTGGTGTATATACAGGGGTGGCAGTGAGGATGGAGAGAAAGTGAGGGATTTCAGGGTGTTTTAGGGGATAACATCTGCTGTACTTGGGAATAAGATCGGATTTTCTTTTCTCCAGTCAACACATATTTAGTGAGTTCCTACTGTGTGCCAGGCTCTGTATTAGACCATGGGAATAAAATTATGAACTAGACAGACACTATTTCTGTACTCATGGAGCTTATATTCTAATGGCAGTAACATATATTCAATAAGTAAATATATACATATGCATATATACTTAATTTTAGGTAATTGGAAGACCTATAGGGAAAAATAAAAATGAAGCAATACAAGGGAATGGAGAATGACAGGGTCCTCTATTGGGTAGTCAAGAAACCTTTCTGAAGAGGTGGCATTTGAGCAAAGACTCAAATGAAGTGGTAGTGGTGGGGTGCTAACCATGCAAAGATCCTCCTCTAAACAGAGGGGAAAAGAAATACAAGATCTTGAGGCTGGAACAAGAGGAACTCTTCCCTACTAAAGAATACCAAGAAGAACATTGTGTCTAGAAATATAGGAAAGGGGCTGTGTGGTAGTTTGTGGACCCCAGAAAAAAAAATCCTGTTCTTAAAGCTCATCCAATCCTGTACATGTAAACCTATCGTAGGTGGGACTTTTTGATGAAATTACTTCAGTTAAGGGCCTTTGATTAGGTTGCGTGACCTAGGGGGGCTTTTGATCCTCTTACTGGAATCCTTTATAAGTGGAGGAATAAAAAGCCGCAGATACAGAAAAAAGCTGCAGCAATAGTGTATTAGTCAGCCAAAGGGGTGCTAATGTGAAATACCAAAAATGGGTTGGTCTTTACAAAGGGTATTTATTTGGGGTAGAAGTCCAAAGATACCAGGCCATAAAGCATTATGTTTCTTCTCTCACCACAGTCCATTGCCACGTGTTAGAGCAAGGCAGCTGCTGGCGTTTGCCAGGGTTCAGACTTCTGGGGTTCCTTTCTTCCTGGGGCTGTGTTTCTCTCCGGGCTTAGCTCCTGTTTCCTCCACAAGGTCAGCTGTAGACGATCAGGCGAACAGCTTGCTTCTCTTCTCCTGGGGCCTTCTTTCCAACATCAAAACTGCTTCTCAAAAGACTGCTTCAAAACCTGTTCTTTGCCTTGCCTTTTATATTCGATTCCCCACCCACCAAGGGGTGGGGCTCAATACCCTAATCATAACCTAATCATGCCCAGATTAACAGATCAGTTTACAAGCATGACCCAATTATATTTTTGGAATTCATAATTACATCAAATTGGCCAACGGTTACAAATAGAGAGGAACCCAGAAGCTGAGAGAAAAAGACCCTGGAGCCAGAAGCTGAAATCAATGAAATATGGAAGCTGAGAGGAAGCCACACCGCCATGTGCCTGATTGCCCACTGCTGTGGCTCAGGGGGGAAGCATCTCTGATGCTGCCTTGATTGGACACTTCCACAGCCTCAGAACTGTAAGCTCATAAGTTAATAAATCCCCATTGTAAAAACCAACTCATTTTTGCTTTGGCAGCCTTTAGTAAACTAAAATAGCATGAGAGAGGGAGAAAAGGAAGGTGTCATGGGTGTCTTGCCAATAGCTGAAACTTAAAGTGTCTAAACAGATTCATTATCTGCTCTTCAGTCATGACCAGTTTTTCAAAAACCGTACATTGCACCAACCATAAGCCCTGGTTTCTCTGCAACTAAACTGTTTTAAGCACAGCTGCCAAATAATTTTCCTTAAAAAAAAAATTCCTCTTGTCTCACCCTGCTCAAGAACTGACAATGGTAACCACATCCGTTCTAAAAGTGATAACTCTTTCATCAGATCACTTGATGAGTCCCTCCATTAGTTCAACCCCATTTCCCATTACACCCTCTTTAGACCTCTGCTGTGAGTCAATTTGTTAAGTCTTCCATACAATATAGTATTTTTCTCCTTGGCATTGTATTTATTATGGTGCCTCCTTCCTTTCTGTTAGTGTATTTTCATGTGTTCTTTTAAGTCCTAGTTCTCAACTTACATGTTACCTTATTTATCAGTTTCTTCTGATTTATTCCATTTTACTTGGATCACTGAGCCCCTCTACCAACTTGCATGATATTGTTTTTTCTTTCTTACTGAGTGCCTTGGAAAGGCACTACTTTAAAGTGCAGCCATTATTCCAAATTAAAATATTATGATTATATCCTTTCTTCCTAGAAAATATTTGGCACCATACTAGCACGGACAAAACATTCAACCTGTGAGAGGTTAAGATTCTTTGTCTATAAGATGGAAATATAGTCTTCCCCTATTTCATTCACAGTATGGTCATGGGGATGAATGAAGTAAAACACATAAAATGTTGCACAAATGCAAGACGTTGTTGTTTTTTTTAAAAAAATATTTTAGATGGGTGAATGTCATATCCCTATCTGAATTGTAGGTTTCTAACACCAGCTCCCACATGTAGAGTCATGTGTGTGCTGCAGGAATTTCATGAGGCTCCTTGAGCTTCTAGCCACACTATGCTAGCTCGGGCCAACTTGATCCACAGCTTGGTTCAGTAGACATACAAGAAAAGGTAATCACCAACATGTCATGTCGAGTTAGTTCTATGTTACAAGAATGATTCATATAGGAGATGAATTAGCTATGTAAGAGCTAGTTACCTGTATGATACAGGATAAAAAAATTAAATGCTTTGTAAAAGTTATGTGTGAAATTCTGGGTGTTTATATATACTTATTTTAGATTTCTGCAAGTCCTGTTAACTATAAATTGTATAAACTAGATGAGAGAGGGCCAACTAGGGGAAGGAAGAAAGAAACCCAATAACTTTTTTTCCCAAATTTTAATGGTATATTCAATTATTGTACTGATGTGACTGGAAAAAACTTGAGATTCATGTGCTTATTCATTTAATTTTTATGTGGACTTTTGTGTGTGAATAATTGTATTGATTCATTCCTTTTTTGACCCTGCATGCTTCCTTTTGACTTTCTGGAAGGCCATGTGTGGTTCCATGACATTGATGAGCACCTCTACTAAGCACCTAGGAGGGCCCATGGTTTTTGTCTTGATAGATGCCCCGACCTTGACTGACAAAAACAAAGTTACCAGTTGTACTCATTCTTCTCTTTGATGTAAAGAAACATTGATACTATATTATGTTTTTTCTCATCAAGTTCTTTTTTATTGTCTTTGTTTTTATTTTGATTTTTTATTTCTTCATAGTGCAGGGAAGAGTAATACATTTTGACCTGTTGACATTGGAGGATACCTGAATCCGTTGCTTGAGGAGTTTTATCTAGATTTGGCATTATGATGTTTCATTTTACCCTGTCAGCATGGATTTAACTTCATATGATATACTGCCTCCTAACTGGGCATCAGGACGTTGAGGCAAGTACCTAAAGCTGGCGTAGTATTTTTTTGTGTACCTAGCTGACCAGTTTAATGCCTTAACTATTTTTGTTTTTCTAACAGTGTGGCACATAGATCACATCTGAGAAATCTATTGTAAGAAGTCATTTAGATTTAGTGAATAGAAATTGAGTACTTGACTTTTACTGAGAAAAGTGTCTTTTTTGTTGCCAACTGGAAGAACTTTCTTAGCATAGCTTTTACATTCCAAAAAGCTCTGTGGTAGACAAGATGTTTAATTGCTGCACTGTCATTAATTTGCTTCATTATTATTGCTGTTTTAAGATTTTCACCAAAGGAACAACAACCATAAATTGTTTATTCCTGCTTATTGTTTAAAAAAAATTACAGCAAGAGATAAGCAATATATTTCCGACATCGCTGCTATTGTAGAAATAAATTTCCTCTCTGTATCCTATCAAATAGATGCTACTTGGAGAATAGCAGTTTTGATCTTAATCTTTCAAACCTAATGGAACACTTTCTTTCTGAAACTGGAAAAGAGTGAAAGAGTTTTATGAAAAGGATAATATAATGGGTACCTTATTCTTCATCATCTGTAAATTTCTATTCTTCTTTGTTCTTAAGTTTTTGACTTAAATATTTTCCCTTCTAAGCATAAATATCAGAAGGTAAGAAGAGTGACGGAAGTGATAAAATCAACCATGAAATGGTCTGGGGGATGGGGAAGGATATTTTAAAGAAGAACCAAGAGAGACCATGTTTCTGGCCAATTTTATTTTTTAAATTTTCTTAAGTTTATCTGGGCAACAAATGATTCACGAATGTAGCACCAAACCAAAAACAGTAAGGAGCTCTGCCGAGGGAGTGAAAAGGATAAGCTCATATGGGGCAAACATGAATGCAAGCGAGGAATTGTTCTGACCGGAAATGTTCTGGTTGGTTAAGTTTCCAGTTTACAAAGGAGGTATCTTACAAAATGGGGAACAGATATATATTGACTAGCATGGTATGTCCATTCTGATAAGCATTCTCTCCTGGACCAAAATTGGTCTGTCACCAGGTATTGCTTATCTGCAGTTTTTTTCAGGGTACATTCCATTGTTCCATTTTCTTGGAAAACCCCTGCAGGTCAGTTGTTTTTGTCTTCTGGAAAATCCTTTCTCGGAAAGCGGTCCCTCTCAGCAATGGCCAAAGTAGGTGGCTGTTTCATTTTACTTCACAGTCTCCCCACTTTGGTCATTTTTTTCAGTGATCTCATTGGGAATTTGGCCAAAACACTCTGGTCACCACTATTGTTGTTGGGTGACTGTTCGATTACATACAAAGGAGTGGGGTTCCTTACTCGGTTTTGAGGATTACAGGTTTGACCCCTCTCCAAAGTCAGGTGTCCATTATTTTTATTTATTTTTTTAGTCTCAATCCACTAGAGATAGTCCCATTTCTATCTCATTTTCCTTTTGATTAGCTCTCTTAAGAGCAACCATCTGTTTGAGGGTAACAAGGAATTTGAACATATTTCTTGAAACACAGTTTATACAACAAGAAATAAAACATAGATTAGTAATCACAATTAAAAGCATAAATCCAAAGCATATTGATTGTCTCCATGCTTTTGGTCAATTTAAATGTTCTTTTTGCAATCTTCCATTGCTGTTCCAAGTTAAAATATTTATGTTTATTTTTTCTCTCTAGCTCATGAACTTAAGGCCACACCTGGGACCATCTGGTGTTTTATGTAATCTCAGTATCCAGTAGAGGTCTTTGAACTGGTGCATGCTCAGCCACTGGGTTCCAGGGCAGTCATAACCTCACTGATAGCCGCTGTGTTTTTTGATGAATTCCCTAAATTTTTCCTCATCTATATTTATATATCTCACACTTGAAAACAACAGGGCTTTTTTGAGGTGGTTAAGGGTATGGACTTGAGAGCCAGACTGCCTTGGGTTCAAATCTCAAATCTAACACTTACAGCTGTGTGATCCTAGACAAGTCACTTATCTTCTCTATGCCTCAGTTTCCTCACCTCTGAAATTGAATAATAGTAACAATAATAATAAATAGCAACTATCCTTATGTAGGATTTATATATGTGCCAGGCACTGTTGTAAACACTTCACATAATAGCATATTTAATCTTCACAAACAACCCTGTAAAGTAAGTACTACTACTACCTCCATTTGCAAATAAAGAAAATGAGACACAAAGAGGTTAAAGTAATTTTCCTAAGGCACATAGGTACTAAGTTATGGAGCCAGGATTGGAATCCATTGAGTGTTGCTTGGGGGTTTATATCACCTCACATGCTTGTTGTATGGGAATAAATGAGATGGTCCATGTAATTTCATAGACTACACAGAGCAAGCACTCAGACTGCTCCTACTAATAATATTAATATCCCTCTGATTGGTGCATAACCATATTTTAATAGTAATTAATAATTTTCCCAAACTCTCTCAATAGATCATGAAAAATGGCTTTAATAGGCCTCTATTTTTTTGTTTTGTTACAAGGCAATAGCACTTGCATTGGTTCTCAAAAGAGATTATAGTTTCTTTTAAACCTGTTTTTTAGCAGGTCTGTGTAAGACAGTATTTATATTATAGAGTGAGGCCATTTGAGAGTTGCAGCTGTATAGGAAGAAAACCACCAGGTTTTGGTTAAGCCTTTTGGGCTTGAAGAAGGTAGGCCCTATAGCAATGTAAAACTTTTGTTTTCTGTACAATGTATATTTGATTCCAGGGGATGCAGTTTGGGGGTGTTGGGGAATTATATCATCTAATAACCTTTTTTCCCTCTTTCTAAAAACAGCAGTTCTGTTCTAATAATTATTTATGTAACTCTTTAAATAAAAATGAAAACAAAGTTCTCATATATGTAGACTTATTTATCAGTCAGGAATGAAATTGAAATTGAATGTCTTTGTCATTAGTGCCACATTCTATGTTGGGGAAACATACAGAAGATGGGAAGAAAGTAGGGTTATTTTTTGAAAAGATACCTATGTGGGGTTTCAGCTCACCAACTTGAAATGTTATCCAAGTGGTTTTTCATCTGTCCAACCAACTTGATGGTGACGATGTTTCTTGCTCCTTCCGGTAAGCGGTGGGTACTGCTGCCTAATGGCTTAGTCTAGTGTGGTCAAATACAGGAGGACAAAGGCAGGAAAGACCAGGGGGGGGCCTTTCAGAATCCTGAGAAGAGGAAGTTGATGTTTACACTACTGTTTGGCTAGAAATTTGAAGCCTTTCAAAAATAAAGTTCACTGTGTACCGTGAATTTTATAGAGAAAAGTCTAGTGCCAAAGGGAAAATAGCGTTCTGGAAAGATTTATGACCCAAGTGGCCCTGAGGCCCCCTCAGAGGCTGTGGTGTACTAGAAGATCTGTGGCTGGGTTTAAAAGAAGAAATGTTCATGTGTTCTCATCCTGATAAACTATGAGCATCAGTAGCATAATCATTGCTTCCATTTATTGGGTTAGTAGAGAAGAAGACCAGCTTCCTTTTGGCATTAGACATTTGGATCAAGTCTTGGTTCTGCCTCTTACTAGCTATGTGTCCTTGAGGGGATATTACTGACCCTCTCAGTGCCTCAGCTTTATCATCTAAAAGAGAGACACACTAGTACCTACTTCATAGAGTGTGGTTATAATGATTCTTTGAGGTGATGCATATAAAATGTTCATAAGTGCCTGGCACATGGCTAACTGCTTGGTAAATGTTAGGTATAGTTATTATTCTATACTGGACACTTAAGAGTACCTCTATAACCTCACAAAGTAAATCATTATCCCTGTTTTATAGAAGAGGAATCTGTAGCTCACAGAAGTTAAACCATTTGTTTTGAAGGTGAAAGCATGAGAAAATGGTCTGTCTTGTGCCTTCTTCTTCATCCTGATGATTGTACTCTACTGTCCCCCACAAACCTAAGCTGGTAAAATAAGAAGCTGAGGATTGTAGCTTGCTTTTTTTCTCAAAGTATGTGCTAGAATGTTCATGCCATTGGAGACATCCACATCGTGTTCTCAAACTTGTGAAATATATGGGCCCCTATCAAAGGAAAACATTCTCACTTACTTCCAGTTTTACTTAATTATTTTTGTCAAAATGTTATTTAACTATATTCAGACTTGAAGAAAAGGTCTTAGTTTTATAGCATTTACACCGTTATAAAATATAACAAATTTACAAATTGAATGCCAACAAAACTATAAAACCAATAAAATTCAAGTAATTACATTAATTTATGTGACAGATAATGCTAATTTGCTGAAAGAAAACTGTCAATTTTGGCTCATCCATACTCAGGATGAGTTGTTTTGTTTAATCTGTGACTGCATTTTGATTTTGTATCAATGTATCATTAACCTGTGGCTATCAGCAATTTTGCAAGGTTCAACCTAAAAAAAACAATGCCTTTTAAAATAAATGTCATATAACTTGGAGTAATAATTTCAAAGAGTTGTTGTTTGACAGATCAGAATAATAAGATTTCAGGAATAGCAATTTTAATGCTTGATAAACCTGGAGAACTGTTTTGTTCACCTGGAAGTCAAGATAGTGGCACAATATTTAAGTTTAGAGTTCACCCTAATCCTGGTCTGAGCTTGGGGCCTGGACTCAGACTTCCTGGGTTCACACTGCTGCAAGAGTATCTTTGTACATAAAATTTTCTGAGAATTTTACATTTCTTTGGGATAAACTAAATTTATTGGGTTAATAAGTATGAAGACATAAAGTTCATGCTTTGTATGAATGAAACTGCTCTTACACTGACAATGTAGGAGGCAGCCCAGTTTACCATATCCTGTATGAGGGGTCAGCAAACTTGTTCTGTAAAGGGCTAATTAGTGGGTATTTTAGGCTTTGTGAGCCACATAAGGTCTCTGTCACAACTACTCAACGCTGCCATTGTAGCATGAAAGCAGCCTTAGACAAAACATAAAGGAATGGACATGGCTGTGTTCCCGTAAAACTTAATTTATGGATGTTAAAATTTAAATTTCATGAAATTTTCAGGTCACAAGATATTATTTTTTAAATTATTTTCAACAATTTAAACATGTAAAAACCGTTCTTAGCTCACTGGTCTTAAAAAACAGGTAGCTGGTGGGCCTGGTTTGCTGCAGACTGCTCTAGACAACATCTGATAGTACAAAGGTATCTTTTTTTATTTTAATTATGGAGGTAGTATGGGTGGATGATTAAGAGAGTGGCTCTACAGTAAGACTGTCTGGCCTTGTATGGTGACCTTTCTTTGTCTCAATTTTCCTATCTGGAACATAGGGGAAAATTTTTCTTTCTACCTTAAACAATTGTTGTAGGATTAAATAAGGAGGAACCGTACATCTGTTGGTAGAATGCCCATTTAGAAAACAGCTTTTCAGCTAAGAGGTGAGTGATTTGTATTTAAATATGTGAAGAACAGGGGATAGGTTGCCACACATTTCATTATGTGGAGGTCTTTTATTCCCCTCTCCCCTGAAATAGGGAACACATTGGCTTAATCTTTCCCCTCCCCACCCCCACTAAGTGGAGGCTATTGAAGTTATCTTTCTATGTTTTTATAAATGAGAGAGAAATTGTTTTGTTACGTTAAAGATTAATAGGGAATATTTGTTTCTTTCTTCTGTGATGCTGCAAATGAAATCCCATCTGCCAATTTTTCACTGCCCTTGAGAGTCTTACAGTCCATTCTTCTGCAGTTGTGACTGGGACTCTTAACACTTGATTAGCATCGTGCCATCTGGGGGTAAGCAGCTGGATATCCAGGAAACACCTTTAGGACCCCCACTAGATAGATAACGTTCAAAGGAGAAAGCCTGCATAACAGAAAATGAAAAATGAGACTTGCAAGAATTGCCTTTCAGCTTCTTGGCCTCCCAGAAGTTTGGTTTTTTTTTTTGTTTGTTTTGTTTTTACTGTTATTGTTATATGTTTGTTTTTGCTAGGATTTGATTTGTGTCACCCTTAATACTTGCATATTGCTCTTCAGCAGTCTCCTTGATTTTGCCCTATACTTATGTCTCTATATTTATATTTGTTCTGTCTTCTCTTTTACATGGTCACATTGTCAAAGGCAAACAGTTTGTCTTCTACTTTATAATTCCTTAGAGCAATCTGTACAGTGTTTAAAACAAGGAGCACTCAATTAATGTTTGTCTAACAAGTAAACAAGAGGGAAAATTAAGGCTTTCAGGAAGCAAATTGTATTACCAAAAATCATATTAAGGAGTTACAGTAATCAAAACAGGCATTTGGTCTCCATAGCATTTAGTATGAGATGAAATCTGGACCCCATATGAATGGATAAAGTGAGTTGTGGGACTGCTGAAGTAGATTATTATTATTATTTCCTTCCAAAGCCTGTTCTGTGACATTTCTTTCCAAAGTAAATTCTAGACCTGTGGTGAATAATCTTGCAAAATTAGAAACCTCTGAAATGAATCATTCCCATTTTCATTCACTGTGTTTTTTATATGGAAGATTGCATAGATTGACAACCAAATGAATGAAGCTTAGTTTTCTGGTGGATTAGTGGCAATAGGTTTCTAAGTTTGTCCTTGTCATGGTTCCCAAAATATTCATGGTAATATTTTTTATGTTAGTGCTGGTTTATATTGTGTGTTTGGAGGGAATACTTGGAATGTGAATCAGACTGTCCCTAGGACCTTAAGATCTATTGATAGAATGGGTATAAGATCAAAATAGAAGAGAATGGCACATTGTGGTAAACAATGGACTTGCCATCAGAAGACTTGATGTGTTCCTCTCTAGGCCTCCAACTTGACTTTCATAAAATGAAGGGATCAAGTAAGGTAATTTGTAAAGCAAAAATTCTCAACCCCGTTGGATCCAATACTTCTTTTTTTATAGCATGTTTTGTAGTGTACTCTTTACTACTATGAAATGAAATTCATATATAATATAACATGCCTACCTACATAATTAAAAAAATATATACAATCCCTAGCTGTAACATAAAAGAGCAATAAACAGAAAGTAATTTATTATAAAATAATATGTATTTCAATATGTAAATGCTGGGTTCTGATTACACTGGAAGATGTAATGAAGTATTCAGAAGCTTGTGCCTATAGGTGGAATAACAGCAGATATGGCAGCTACAAACACAGTTGATATGTCTTGTGTTGTATTGGTCACTCAAATACTACATAAGGCTTTGTTGCTGATGATGTCATTTTTACAAAACGATGAGTAACTCTTGGCAAAGTTCTAAATCAAATAAAATACTGCCTTCCATTGATTTACACAGTAATTGCATTTCTAGAACCTAGTGTTTTTAAATCATTTAAAAATTTGTGTTTGTATGTAAAATGGGTTTGAGGTTTATCACTTGGGTGATTCATGCGACGTTTGAAAGCTGAATTGGCTGTGGAGCAGTGCTTCACTCAGAAGGACTCTTGCACATTGAAGGATGCATCTCTGGCCCCCGGCAAACTAACGCAGGCAGCCCTCTCCCCCACCAACCCTAACAACCAGATTTCCCAACCGCCCTCTAGGGAACAGTACTGTCCCCATGAAACTGTTGGTCTAAGGCAGGGTTTCCCAACTTCATCATTTTTGACATTTTGAACTGGATAATGCTTAATTGTGGAAGGCTGTCCTGTAAATTGGAGGATATTTAGTAGCATCTCTGACTTCTATCCATTTTATGACAGTAACAGTCCTCCAGTTGTCACAAATAAAAATGTCTCCTGACACTGCTAAATGTTCTTCAAGGCTAAATTGTCCAGGTTGAGAAGCACTGGTTTGAGGTCTCTACCAGCTCCCCCCCCCAAAATCTGTCATTAGAAAGATATAACATTTGTTAATATGGATACAAACATTGTGTACTGTACTAATAGGTATTATTAATTTATCTGCCAGCCTTGGTATAGTACTGAATGCTTTAATAATTCCTCATTCTTGTTTTTCTGGTGATTTAGCACTGGGATTACTTTATTGCCTAGCTTTAGAGAAGTGAGGAATATGTACAGTATAAGTTGATAAATTTTGTAGTATAAAGCATAGAGAACTAGAATTTCAAGAAATACTGCCCCAAGAAGGCCCTTTGGTAAGAGTTCACTTGAATTCCTTTTTGACAGAATTGACATGAATGTTAAAGGTTACAAAATCAGAATTTTAGTATTGCGAAAAATATTTGAAATTCAATGGGTACCTTCTCATTTTACAAATGAGAAAAAATTAAACGCTAAAACGCAGTCACAGCTTAACTGTGAACCCAGACTTTAATCCATGGCAGTCCCCTGTACTGCTCTCTGTATACATTAGAGTGCTTCAAAACCAGGCTATATTTGAAAAATATGTTTAGCTTTCTGCAAGCTCTGACTCTTGATAGGAAATAACAGACAAAATAATGATTTTCTCTAAAACCTTGATCTCCACTATGCATGCCAGGAAACATAAGTGAGCATGTTCACCATTATATTCAGAGGCTTGCATTCAAAGATTAAACCCATAAATAGTTTTGATAGTGATGTCATAACAACACTTACAGGTTTCTTGTGTACTAGACATTGTTCTAGGAACATACCTTTTTAATGCTTACAAGAACCCTATGAAATAGGTACAACTATCATCATTCCCGTTATATAGATGAGGCACCAAGAGGTTGAGAGACTTGCCCAAGGACATATGGTTCATAAGTGGCTGGGCTGGGATCTGAAGCCAGACAGTCTGCTGCCCATATCCATGCTCTTGTGCACTACCCCAGTCTGCATGAGTCAAGCCTCAAGCCTCAAGCACTGAAATGATGAAGGATAGATTACATTATATCCTAGTCCTGAAAGTGATGTTCTTCAGGGCTTAAATATTTAGAGAATTTCAAACCTGAGCACTTTCAGAACACATTATATTTTCTTCAAAGATCAAATCATTCTTTATACTCCTCCAACATGTGCACCAAAGGTGAACTTGCTCTTTATAGGATATAAAAGCTTATTTCATCTTGTCTATATCTGAAGCACAGTAAAGCAGAACTCTGGCACAAAGTTCATACAGCAAGCAATCAGGATCTGAAATGAAAAGATTTTGTAAAGTCATCTCCCTTGTTTGTTTCACCTTTTGTTTTCCCCCAGAGGAAGGAGATATGATTTGAAATCCTTTATTGCAAAATGAGTTTGAAGTAGACTCAAATAATATATGTGATTGACAGACATAAAAAAAGAAATAAAAAAGTCTAACACTTACAGCAATACTTGAAGGAAAAACATCTGTATTTATTGAGAAGTGGGTGCGAACCTGTTCAAACAGAATATTTAAAAATGGAAATAACATCACAGGGTTTAGAAGTATTTATTAAGTCAATATTCAGCTTTTAAGTTCCAGGTGGCAGAAAAGGAAGAATCAAGGTCAGTATTTCCCGTGCTCTCTCTATTTAATTTTACTTATTACCAATGATATTGGTACATGCAACCTGTAAGGTTCTTTTTTTCACTGTTTTTTTTTTTTTTTAAAGAAATTTTGCTTTTGTAAAAAAAAAAAAATTCTTTTTAAAGTTTCCTTTTTTTCTGTTATACTCTCCATATTGTTAGTTGTATCTGAGTCTCTAATGGGCCTTTATTTCCAAGTTTTTTACTTCCTAGTTGTCAGCACCACTTTTATACCTTTGCACAGATGGAATTTGGCAGGAAATCTGTAGGCCAGGGTGTGTTTGTGTGTGTGGAGGTGTGAGAGAAGTGAGGGAACATGCTCAAATGAAAGTAAGAGTTTTTCATTGAGTATGATCTCAGCTGGTTTCTTATATTACTCAGTTCATCCATTCTCCTTATTAAATTGATGTTTGCATTTGTCTTTCTAATCAGGATCAGCTACATAATTTGTGGGGCTCAGTTCAAAATGAAAATGTGAGTATTTTTATTTTATTTATCAAGTAGAAATAGAGGATGCCCAGTTAAAGTTAAATTTCAGATAAACAACAATTACTTTTTTAGTTTAAATAGATTCTGAATGGCATGGAACAAAGTATTATCCAGTGTTCTATCATCAAAAATGATTTCAGACTTCCGGGAAGATGGCTGACTA
>JAQZBX010019087.1:0-25568 GCA_029593785.1 Cabassous unicinctus
AAAGGAATGACATAATTTTATATTTTTGAAAATATCTTTGATGTTGGTCTTCTAGAATGCAATGTATTCTCATATCTGCTTCTGAATTCAATGCGTTAATATCACACACCACGCAGCCTCTGGAAAATACCTTGTACACTCATGAAAGAAGAATAGTGAAAAAGACATCTTAGTGATGTTGTGAAAATAGTTTTGACCTCACAGATCTCCTGAAATGGAGACCACACTCTAAGAATTGCTCTCCTAAGGAAAACTATGTGATATGTCAGGATAGTATTTTGGGAAAAATAAAGAAAGAGGTTAAGAAATATAACTATGGAGTTGAAAAGGAATATATTTGTTGTTTAGAGGGGGAAAATGGTTATTGTCAAGTGAAATCTGGTGACTTGATTGTTAGGGGAAATTTATTACTAAGCAGCTCCATTACCTTGGGCATTTCACGTAAACATCCTGGGACTGAGGCACTTTTAATTTAAAACGCAAGAGCTGAGCTATATCCTGCATCTCCCCAGCAACAGGAAGATCCTATCATTTTGAGAAATTAAGGTCTTTAGATTTCTTTCCCCTGCCATGTTGAAGGTCTTGTATGGTGGCTGAATGCTAAATATATTAGTGATAAAGCATTTGGGAGCATAATTGTCCTGCTACACTTGAAGCCTTGGCCTTATCCAAGAGGACCTCCAAGAGTTAAACCCTTTTACAAAAGTGGCTGTTGAATGCATACATGACAGACAATTCGCTCCCAGGTAGAACAAAGTGATTGTGCCTGGGATCAATCCTGGGTACAAGTTGAAGGCTCAATGGTCACGGCCCCTTTCAAGACATATCTATACACAGTTTATACTCACATAACAATTTATTTTGCACCCATTCAGTTATTCTATTCTTTTACCACCAGTATATAACATGGCACATTTCCAAATTATAAGTGCTTTGGTAATATCATTTATGAAACAGGCATCATTTTGTGAATAAGAGGAGTGCTTTTTTCTTTTCTTTTTTGTTTTTGTTTTTTTGTTTATACATTGGGTGTCTTTTTGACATTTAGCACTTTTGTAAAACATCAAGAACTTTTTTCATTATGTGTTTCATAGTCATGTATAACCTTTTAACTTGAGTATCTTGAAAAATATAAATCAGTGGAATGAACACCCTTCTAAACCATCTGTCAGAAAGTCATTCCTGCTATAAAAATGATAAAATTTTATGAAACAGAAATACTTTGCAGTGTGCTAATTTCACTAATAAACAAAAAGTACACAATGCAAAACAATGGAAAAGTAGAAAACAAGGAAAAACAGCAAGAAGATTATAACAAAATGAATTGTAGTAGGATGAAGATTAATTTTGACATAGTCAAAACATGTGCATTGGCTTATGTGAGCGCTTTACCTCAGCTTCATTACTCAATAGCAACAATGATCATCTAATTAGTTCTGAAAAAAATATGACCCCATGCCAAAACATGCACACAAATATTTACAAAAAATGGCTTTATTCATAATTGCCCAAACTTGGAAGCTACCAAGATGTCCTTCAATAGATGAATGGATACAAACTGTGGTACATCCATACAATGGAATATTAGTCAGTGATAAAAAGAAATGAGCTATAAGCCACAAAAAGACACAAAAGAATCTTTTTTTAAAAAAGAGATTTATTTATCTCCCCTGCCCCCTTGTTTTTGCACTTGCTGTCGTGCCCTCTGAGTCCATTCGCTGTGTGTTCTCTGTGTCAGCTTGTCTTCTCTTCTCATCTTCTCTTTTCAGATGGTACCGGGAAGCAATCCTGGTACCTGTGATGTGGGAGAGAGGCCCTCAATTGCTTGAGCTATCTCAGCTCCCTGGTTTGTTGTGTCTCTCTTTGTCTCTCCTCTTGTCTCTATTTTTTTTTTGTACTAGCTCTCCACGCAGGCCAGCTGTCCACACGGGCCAGCTCTCCATGCGGGCCAGTTTGCCACATGGGCCAGCTCGCTTTCACCAGGAGGCCCTGGGAAATGAACCCAGGACCTCCCATATGGTAGATGGGAGCCCCATCACTTGAGCCACATCCACTTCCCCATAAAAGAATCTTAAACGCAAATTGCTCAGTGAAAGAAGCCAGTCTGAAAAGACTACATACTGTGTGATTCCAACTCTATGACATTCAGAAAAAAGGCAAGTCTATAGAAACAGCTAAAAGATATGTAGTTGCCAGGAAACTAGGGGGAAAGAGGCGATGTGAATAGGTGAAGCACAGAGGATTTCTAGTGGAGTGAAACAATTCTGTATAATACTCTACTGGCAGATACATAATATTATGCATTTGGCCAAACTTGCAGTACTGTACAACACATAGAGGGAACTTTAACATAAACTATGGAGTTGTGTTAATAATAATGTGGAACATTACTTCATCAGTTATAACAAATGTACCACACTAATGCAAGATGTCAATAATAGGCGAAACTGAAGATAAGGGTGTATTGGAACTCTCTGTATTTTCTGCTCAATTTTTCTGAAAACATAAAAATACTCTAAAAAGATAAAGTCTATTAATTTAAAAAAGAAGTTTATCAAACCCCTGAAGATTATGATTATTATTAAGATTATTAGGAATGACCTTTGCCCTGAGCATATAACATTTCTGGAGTTATAGGCACTAATAGTAGCTTGAAACATCAGAAATAGCAGGGATTTATAAATCAAGCGTACAAGTCAGGAAGACCAAGCTCTGTGATTCATTCACTGATTTCTAAGTCTGATGATACTAAAGCTGATGAAAAATAATGGAGGTACTCTTGCAATTTCTTACATAATAGCAAGTGACTAAAAGATTACATATTTGGGGAAGCCCTTGCTCTCTCTGTCATGGTTAAAGTGGCAGAAATAATACATAGAAAATGATATGGTGACAAATGATGCTGCATTCTTTTTGGCAAATACTCTGAGGAGAATCATAGAAAACCCAGCTAATGATGAAAAGAATCAAGTATTGGTTCAAACGGTGCATTGTAAGAGGTTTGCTCTGCAACTGAATAAAGCAAGAATGTTTATAACATGGCTCTGTTTAAGGTATTTGGTTGATTAAATTTCAATAATAAACTTCACAAAGAACTACATGTTGTAAACACTAAAGGGCAGGTGAATAACGGGAATGTATTCTCAACAGTAAATGATTTCTTTAGTGAAAAAAAAAACTTTTATAAGTAACTCTGGGAGTTTGTAACTATAAATAGAGTGCATTGAAGAAAATAGCATTATTCTAGGCTAACAATATAAAGATTGTAAAACATGTGGAGTTCATAAGTAGGCAAGCCATTACAGAAATGAAGATGTAGTCAGAAATGCACAAAGTACTAGAGGTTGCCAAAGAAAATGGAATGGTTACGCTTATAAAAGCAAAGCCTTTAAGTACTGTGAAAATCTTTCCTTCAGCACTAAGTTTGCTGGTAAAGATCTCAAAGCACAGTTAAATTTAAGATGTTATGTTTTCTTATTTCTTTTACAAACACCCATGCTCCAAATTTGCTGTCCTCTCTGTGTGGACAAGGAGCTGTCAGTCATATTCTACCTAGAAGAAATTTTTAAAATTTTCATTTGGGATTAATTTAGACATACATAAAAGTTGCAAAAAATAATAGAGTTCTTTTATATCCTTCAACAAGCTTCCTATAATGTTATCATTTTTTATAATAATGTATAATTATCAAAACAGTAAAACAAACATTGGTACGATATGTTAATGAAACTACAGACTTATTCTAATTTCTACAATTTTCTCCCTGATATCCCGTTTCAGTTCTAGCACCCAATCCAGGATCTCACATTGCATTTTTTTTTCAGGTCTCCTTAGTCTTCTCCAACTTCGGACAGTTCCTCAGTCTTTTATGAAAACAGTTCCTCAGTCTTTTCTTGCCTTTCATGACCTTGACATTTTTGATGAGTATTAGTCTGTTTGGGTTATGTTTTCTCATAATCAAAATGATATTACGCATTTTTGTGAAGAATACCACAGAAGGAATATTGCATCCTTCTCAGTGCATTTATTTCATTAAAAAATTACTGGAGTATATCATTCATATATGAACACACATGAACAATTAAATGTATAGTAAATGTTGTGAACTTACAAAACAAACATACATATCAATATACAGGGTTTCCATACATCACCCCACCACTACCACGTTGCATTGTTGAGAAACATTTGTTACAAACTATGAAAGAGCCTCATCAAAATATTGCTACTAACAATAGCCAGTATTTTACATTTGGTGTATTTTCCCCCAACCCACCCTATTATTAACACCCTATTTTAGTTTTATGTATTTGTTATAGTTCATGAGAGAACATTCTCATATTTGTTCTGTTAGCCACAGTCCATTTTTCACCAGGATTCATTGTGTTATGCAGTCCCATGCCTTGTACAATCCATTCAAAGTGTTCACTCAGTAGCCCTCCAATTCATCACAGTTGTGCTGTCATCACCTCGGTCAATTTTAGAACGTTTCCAATATTCCAAATGTCACCATGTCGTATTGCTGATGATGCTAACTTGGCTCATTGGGGCCCAATGTAATGTTACTATTTTGTCCCTTGTAATTAACAAATATTACTTTATTTGTTTACTTTTAAAATGCAGATGTCTTTTTTTCATCCCTCTTTTGCCTACTGATTTTGGCCTTCATCAATGAGATTTTTCTGGGAACAATTATCACTGTGATATATGCATAATAGTGATTTTGGATTTCCCTCATTCCTTTCATATTAAGAATTGGAATTCTTCTGTAAGGAAGAACTGTCCTTTCTCTCTCATTTATATTTACTAAATTATATATTAATTAATATCAGTATGGATTCATGTATATCTTATTCATTGATTCTATACCTAATAATGAAATACTTTCATTATTTATTGTTTTACTCAAATTGTTCCCACTTTGGAACATTCACCTCATTCAAGTTGATTTCTGTGTCCTTTTGATTCTTTTTCAAGGGTGTCCTTAATTCTTAAAAGATATATTTGGAAATAAATATGCTCATTTATTCTGCTTCTTTGGAGTTAAGCATGGCATTTTTACTATAAATGACAAAGTAAATGTTTTATAAAGGAAACTCATTCTATGGAGAGTTTGCACATTTGATAATGTTTCCATTTTAATTTTTTTTGCATGAAAAACCATGCAATTCCATCATCTATAAAATTCATATCTGCACACTTACAAAAAATGGAAAAAAATAATCTAATCTATTTTAAATCATCCAATCAAGGTCCTTCTGGTGAAGATATTCAGTGATTTTTTTTAAACCTACTTCTTAAAACTACAAAAATGTAACATGTTCCTCTTAGTTTCTAAGAAAAACTGATTACTATTAATCCAGATGAAAAATTTCCAAACCATTTTAATATAAAACTTCACATGACAGGTGGATTTTGTAAGTAGCACCAGTGAAGCACTTTTCCTATTTATATCTGTGTCCCTTTATGAACTTTCATTTTCAGTTATGACAGATAGTGAAACCATGCAAAGAAATTACTTGAACTTGGAACCTGACACTGAAGCTATTGTTTCAAAAGGATCCAATCAATTTTTGCATGTTCTCATGAAGTTTGTTACACTAATTATTTGTGAACTTTGAGAATTTGGGGGTCTTTTAACGTAATTGAATTTTGGAAAGTGTTTAAAGTTTGTTTCAGATTAAGTGAAGAGTTCCAAGTATTGCTTTTAAATTTTTCTGGCTGTGGTTTTACTTTTCATAAGAGAGCTCTAGAAAATTAACTCCAGTAATATTATGCTAGCTAACCCTCTCTTCATGCTTGAACTCCCAGAAGTTCAATGTTAGCTGGGAAACAGGCAGTTTGGGAGTGGGGCAGGAAGTGGGAGCTGGAATGGAATGCTTTGGGGGACTAAATGGGATTAAAATCACTTTCTGGACACCTCTCAATGCTCTCCTGACTTCAGAACTTAAGTAAACTTCAAAATGTTCCCAGTTCTGGTAAAATAATCTTGGCATCAGAATACCAAATTTATATTAGGCACATCCCATCTCAGAGATTTTCATATATATCGAAGATATATCAAAGACACATGGAAGAGACCTAGAAACTATCTAAAACTTGACCTGTTTAAAAATTCAAGATAGCTAAATTGAGCCTGTTGAATGAATCATCCTTCCGGCCTATGAGAAAGCACCAGTCTGTTTATGGTGAGACTTTCAAAAAGGTAGAACATAGCGGTAGGAGAGGCATTAGAATTCTCATGTTGACCTAAAAAGCAAAGCTAACTTACATTGGGTAACTTTCTAGTTAACAATAAGAAAGTGAGTAATCATATGGTTTTATTAAGCTACTTCTCTAGTCAGGGCTGGATTATTTTTTTCTTTGCTAAGCATTCCCCTGTGGTTTTGATGCATCTTCCTTTGACCAAAAAGCCACACAGCTACCATGTTATTCACCTTAGCCTCTCTTCACCTTCCAACCTAAATATTCAGACTACAAGAAAAATCATCTAATCTCTCTCACTAATATTATTGAAGTTCTTTGTCATTAACAGACAATATGGCAAAGATTTTTAAAGCTTTATTTAGATCTCAAACATATTTGGTGCATGCTTCAAAATTTAAATAATATATTCTAATGAGATAGTACCTATATAAATATTAATATAAATGTGCATATAATACAGGTGTGTTCACAAAACTTTGAATAACGGGGTAAATGATTAAAAAAATGCTTGAAAGGGGTACTCTAAACTAATAAATACTACTTAGCAAACTACAATTCTATATGTAAAATGATGTGGACTCTTGCTGTCTCTTGCTTTCAGTAAAGCTTACTATTTATAGGAGACACACCTCGGGGTGTTTAAACCTCAGCCCCATTTTCGGAACTTGGAATTGTCCTGAATGACATTGCAACAACAGATACAGGCCATTGTACATCCTGCCATAACCTACAGAATTGAGTGGGAGAGAGTGTAAATTACAATGTAAACTCTAATCTGTGCTTAGTGGCAATGCTCCAAAATGTGTTCCTCAATTGCAATGAATGTTCCACACTAATGAAAGAAGTTGTTAATGTGGGGAAAAGTGGGAGGTGTGGGGAGTGGGGCATATGGAAATCCCTTATGTTTTTTATGCAACATTTTATGTAATGTATCTTTTAAAAATAAATAAAAAATATATTAAAAAACAAACAAACAAACAAACAAACAAAAAAACCTCAGCCCCTTTGGCCCCTGTGCCCTACTCAGTTGTTTTCTGGGAATTGAGCATCTGTGAACAGATGGCAGCAGGGGGAGCTCAGGGATACCAACACTCCACCTGGCGCACAAAGGAATAGCTGCTGCTTCTTCTGGAGCAGCAGAACCCAGACTTCTGTGTCTGTAAATGAAAAATGTGATTTACTATGCCATTTCAAGATGGTGACAGTTTCATACGGAGATTTCTGGGAAGCTTCCGAGATAAAACACAAATGAGAATTTTTTTTTTGCTTCATTTCAATCCAGGTGCCTATATTAGAGCAGAAGTTTGACTTCTCAAGTGATTTTGCTTATCAGTCTTATGGTTTAGTTATACAAGTATTTGTGTTTTTGTTTTTGTCAAACCGTCAATAGAATTTTAATAATAAGAAGGGTGACTCAGCAATTAGAGAAAGGAAAAGGCATTGAACACTGGAGATGTATATTTGTGTTTTAATGTCTTCTGTAGATATCATCAGTACATTTCTGTGAAGGCAATTGTTCATAGACACTTTATTACAAAAGCTTTCCAAGAGAAGATAATCCTAACTGCATTAAACTAATTAAAAAGATATCCCAAACTGATTCACATTAGTTAAGGTTCAGAACAAAAATGATTTCCGGCATAGATACAATTTTTTTTTTTAATTTCAGAAGACACCAACTGCTAGGAAAAATATTCAGATGAGAAATACCAAGAATTCACATTTTCCTTTCAAAATTCATCCCACCTGCTTTAAGAATTAATAAAGATGAAATATTTATATTTCAATGAGCATTTCTCCTTTCATCCCCTTTCATGTTTAATTTGGTACTGCAGGGGGAAAATGCTTTGAGCTATGTTATAAAACTCTGAACTTTATAGAAGACTGATATTACATCATCTCAACAAGAATCCATACAAAACATCAAAAAGCATAGAAATATACCCCAGGAGAAAATTCCAACTATCAGGCCCAAGTTGGACTGAAGAGTAATTCAATTAAAATTTGAATTTTGTAGACATCTGTACCATGATGGTCCAGCAAGTTCTGGACCATTTCATCATCATTTGCAGGTCCATCTTTAAGCAAATAGGAAGTTAGAAGTTTGTCTTAGGTGCCTTCTTATTTCCTCCTTTGGTGTTTATTTTTTTTCCCATCCAAATGTCCAATCCTCTGAAGACCCCTGTATTAGTCAGCCAAAGGGGTGCTGATGCAAAATACCAGAAATCTGTTGGCTTTTATAAAGGGCATTTATTTGGGGTAGAAGCTTACAGTTACCAGGCTACAAAGCATAAGTTACTTCCCTCACCAAAGTCTTTTGCCACGTGTTGGAGAAAGATGGCTGCCTACATCTGTGAGGTTTCAGGTTTCCTGGGTTCCTCTCTTCCCAGGGCTTGCCCCTCTCTGGGCTTAGCCACTCTGCTAGTTCCACAAGGCCAGCTGTAGACTATCAGGCAAATGTCTCGTCTCTCTTCCTGGGGCCTCTGCCATGTCTAACCTAGCCTTCTCTCTGCTCCTCTGTGTGCTTACTTCCCGGGCTCCAGCTCAAAACTCCAACTTCCTTTCTCTGCAGTGCAGTTTCTCTGTGAGTCCCCATGCACCAAGGGGGCGGGGACTCAACATCCTAATGACGTGACACAATCAAAACCTTAATCATTCTTTAATCAAGTATAAGTGAAACCTCTGAATCCAATATAATCTAATATGCCCTAAGGAAAAACCGGTTCACAAATATAATCCAATATCTATTTTTGAAATTCATAAATAATGGCAAACTGCTGCAACCCCATTCCAATATTCCCAGGAAGATGCTAATTAAAACTCAGATTCTTTTAAGGTGCTGAATTAATATTGAACTGACTTTTATTTTAAATGCAGTCTCCTCTATATTATTTCACCTCACACATACAAAAATATTTTACTATCAAATTTTAATAGGAAATAAGATTAATATTCAAAGAAAGAAATTAATATCCCTAAAGCAGCAGTGCTAACATTTGCCAAAGCTGGAGATGGAACCTCAAATCATGTGCCTGAAATTCTAGAATACATTGTTGAATCATTTTGCTACAATAATGTTATGGAGGAAATATTTCAGAGTTACAGATTTGATTTTATTTTCTTTCAAATCACATACAAGGAAACTGGTAAAGTGTGAAGACTCGGCAGTCAGACCCTTCAGGTTTAAATTCCAGCCCTAATATTCTCTAGCTATGCAAATATGTGTGTATTACTGAAATGCACTCAATTTCCTAAACAATAAAATTTGCACAAAGCAAAATAATCCACTCAAGAGGCTGTAAAGAGGACTTTAAGAAAATTTATATAAAACATTTAGTACAATGCCTGACACATAGCAATTGCCCCCAAATCATGAACTAATATGATTTACTGGACTGTAAACTCCATTAGAGCTAAGAAAATATTTTTGTAACCCCAGAACTTCATACTCAGTCCCTGGCACAATGTAGAAACTCAATAACTATTTATGTGCTGATGGACTGAATAAATGGATGGAAGGTCTTGTCCAGATGAGCTATGTGCTGAAAATAGCAATAAAATTACATGGGATGTTGAATTATTCCTTGTCAAGAATCAGTTCCAGATGCTTGAAACATATGGATGCTCAATAAATATGATTGAAAAGTTGAAGCCTATGTTCTCCATGAGGAGTCAGCAGGCTTTCAGCAAGGGTATTCCATTATTAAACCGTGTTACTTTCTCCTTCACCTACTGAAGTCATCTGTCAGGAAAATATGATTGTTTGCAACTTTCATTGAATTTTACTCATCTCAGCTGTATGAAATGGAACTGCTTATGTCTAATGTCTATGAACCATTTTTATGAGACTGGTTAATAGTATTTTATAGGACCTAGACTTTAGCATCACCTGAGCTTAAATATCTGCAGACATTATGTTGTGATGGATCCAACAATAATATTAAGTGATGGGAAAGATGATATATTTTGGAAACTTTTTCTTTTTAATTTGTTCTCTGATTATGCAGAATTGTTTTAGGATGAACCGGACACATGCCAGCCTGCTTCTAAGAATAAACACATTTTCTCCACGCTTAAGACATGATGGTAACATAAAAGAATGACTTCATTGGGCAATTGGCTAACTATCTAAAGATTTCCAAATGGGTGTTCAAATAATAATATCAACATTTTTTGGCAAACATAACCCAAGAAGTTATTAACTTAAATTCTACAATTCTGTAAAACAGCTTAAATCATAGACTTATCTAGATGAACACTTTCTAACTAATTTATCTATTCAATTTCGGCAGGAGATTGCATGGCTTGGGCAACTGAGAATATCTGCTATGAAAAAATAAATTAGGCTAAAATTAGTATGGATAAATTCTGACATAGACTGTTGAGATCTTAATCAGCCATTATTTCTGAAAACAATCCAAATCAATGCTGGGTCAGAGTGGCCATTCATTTAAAAATAAGTTCTGGTTAGGCACCTGAATTTTTGTTGAAATAGATCTGTCCCCCTCTCTTTTTGTTTGTCATCAATTTGTATTCATCTACCCCTAATAAGAAACCTTGTCTATTCCCCACTCCAGTTTCTGGCCAACGATGTAATCTGCAAACTCACATGCCCATGTCCTGTGAAAGTCTCAGAGGAGACAGATAATGTCAAAAAGGATTGCTTGAAATATATGAGGCACGTCCATTCATCTGCATATTTCAAGTTTTACCCTTAAGAGAAGCAAGGATAAGAATGATGAAAACCAGCACTAAAATATCTGGACTATCGTTGTAATTCTTTTTTTTTTTTAGTTTGTGTCTAACAGTAAGGAATATTATAAGAAAAAAGGAAAGTTTTCTGGCAGAAAATATATTGAGAGATATGTATACATATCACATATATCACATCCTATCTATCTTTATCTAGATAGATAGATAGATAGATAGATAGATAGAATTCCCCTGAGCCACTTTTAAGTTTTTAATTCATAGACACATTACTTTTTATATCTCATCATATTTTCTTTGTTTTATTTATTTATTGTTTGGAAGCTCAGAAGCAAATTTGTAGGACAAGTCTAAAAAGGGGAAAAAAATCAAAATTTTTACAATACCTTTTCTAAATTTATCCCTAAATTTTATTATTTTTTAAAAAAATTCCCAAATTTTTCACCTATTTAACTATATATATATATATATATATGTATATATATATATGTATCTCGCCATCCCTGCCTTGTTCATTTCTGGAAGCAGCAGAGGTAAGTTCTTTACTACCTTCACTGTACACTTGGACCCTGTTTTATTTTCCTGGGCTTCTCAAGCAAATACCATGAAATGGGTTGTCTTAAACAACAGGAATTTATAAGTTTATGGTTTCGAGGCTTAAAGAAAGACCAAATCAAAGCATCATCAAGATGATGCTTTCTCCCTGAAGACTGTAGCATTCTGGGGCTGGCTGCACTGATCCCTGGTTCCTCTGTCACATGGCAAGGCACACAACAGCTTCTCCTGGTCTCTCCCTTCTCTCCTGGGTTTCACTAATTTCAGCTTCTGGTTGCTTCCTTTGTGACTTTCTCTCTCTGCCTGAATTATACTCTTCCTTTAAAGGACTCCAGTAATAGGAATAAAACACATCTGGCTTGAGGTGGGCCATGCTTTCTTAACTGGAGAACCACTTCAAAAGTTCCTACTTACAAAGGGTTCACACCCACGGGATTCAAAGAAATTTAAGAACTTGTTTTTTCTGGGTACATTCAGCTTCAAACCACCACATATCCTAGTATTATTTTCTCTTTAGCCTATTAACTAACAAAACTTGAAATGCCTATTCAGTGATCTAGCAATTTCAGGAGAGGGATGAGAGACCTTAATTTTAGAATTTTGCCTGCAATATTTTTTGACTGCTTTTGGTGAAATAGCATTGACTGGACCAACTTTCCTTTATCTACATTTCCTCCAGCCTGGTCTCCACTCAGGGAACATGATCTTTCTCTCTAGTTTTCTTGCATGTTGCTAATGCTCCAAGTAAGGAGCATGCTGAAGCCCCTGTGCTTTGGGGAAATAATTCTGCCATTTGGCTTTCTCTTTGATTGCAAGTCATTTGACCTTGGGTTCTTGGTGCACTGGTTTGTGACTAAGTCATAGCTACAAAAAGTGTTTCTAGTAAGCTATTTACACTTTCCCATCTTTATACTTAACAGACCACAAACCTCCTAAGTAAACAATAAGTGATTTTCTGCCAGTTTCATTCTTTACATTGTTCCATATTTATTATGCCCCAGAAAGTTTTTGTCATTTTTCAAAACATTTGTCTCCTTTATGTTTTCCAATACAATGTTTACTTTTTCCTCTACATTTATGCTATGACTGTATTTCAGGTAATGCTTTGTATTGACCCAAAGCAGGGGCAAGGAAAAATTGGAGGGTCTCTAATTTTCTCAATTGAACATTTTACAGAGTAGGTACTTGTGGAGCCTTTCCTGAGTGCCTCTTGTTGTTTTAGCTTCATGGTTGTACTAGGCTGAGATATTTTCTTTCAGGTGCAGATTACAGTTACTTTCAAATTAAGTTGTTTCTCAAAGTTTTCTGTGCCATTATCTGTGAGGGAATTTGTTCCTCTGCCCCACAAAACATCTATTTAATTTGGAAATTAGTGCAGATAAATTGCCGTTTTTATCTGTTTGCCTTGTCTTTTGGATATCTTTCAAACCTAAATCCCTATTCTGAATTTTTTTCTTGTGTTATGTTGAGGAGATGAAAACAACTGCAGAAATAATTTGTTCAAAGTTTACTCTGATTGAGTGCAATGGAGACCATCCAAGATGGGGGCTTTGCCTTCATGATGTTTACAGTCTTCAGAAGGAGATAGACGTTAAGTGAATAAACCAAAATATATGTAAATATTAGCAAGATTTATTCAGGTATATGAGATATGTATTGACCACTTAACTTGTCCACAGTACTTTTCTAATCATTTGGGGTGCAGCAGTGAACAAGCTAGTTAAAATAAACCATCATGGAGCTTTATGCCAATAGAGATTATAATGCAAAGAAAAATGAAAATAACAGAGCATTTTGAGATATAATAATAAAGAGTATTGCCTTGTGTTTTCTTTGAGGAAAGGAAAGGTGACCATAAACAATTGACATTAGGGTTTTGTTATCAGATGGAGACAAGATTGGATGGGTTAGGAATCAAAGAATGGCAAGAAGAAGGAACAGAATGGATGAAGGGTTTGGGGTAGATGGGATCATGGAAGGGCCAAGAGACTGATAAAACCTGCTGAGGCTAGAATGCACTAGAGGGGTAGAATAATAAAAGAGGGTGCAGAAATGTTTGGTCTGTATCCAAGAATGCAGGGCTTTGTAGGTCAGGCTACAGATTTAGGTGTTTATTTTAAGAGCAGTGGGAAATTATTGAAGGACTACAAGTAGGGAAACAATGAAATTAGTTTAAAAATAAAGCACTCTGCTAAAAGGCTTCTATAATGCGAGGTGTGCAAGCTTATGTATTTGAAGGAATGAAAAAAAAAAATAGAACCTCTATTTAGGTAGTCTCACCCTCCCTTCCTTCCTTCCTTCCTTCCTTCCTCCCTCCCTCCCTCCCTCCCTCCCTTCCTCCCTCCCTTCCTTCCTTCCTTCCTTCCTTCCTTTTAGTGATGACAAATTTCCTGATTTCTTGCCCTGAGGAGCAAAACCAAATCAGGCAATTTCACAAAGAAAGAGCAATTGAATCATAACACTGGTGAATGAGGGTAAGAATTAACATGCATATTGTAGCGTTTGTTGAACAATAATGTCAAAATGAATTTTTTTGTCTGTATGTCATTGTCTATTAGGGAAATATGTGTAATCATTAGTAGCAGAAGGTAAAAATGTTATGCAAATATGCTTAGCAAATAATAAAGATTCAACATTCATTCAGGTGCCCTCTAGGTTCAGCACAGTGTTGGAGACACTAGATAGACAATGGTGAACGGGATAGACACTGTCTCTATCCTTTCAGAGCTTACAATTGGCTGGAGAAAGCACCAGTTTTGGCTTAGACTGAAGGACAAGAAAGATTAGGACTAAAATGAGATCATTGAATTCAATAATTGAATTCAGTTGAATTCTGTGGAGGGTTGGAGATGGAGCAGACTGCAATAGGTTGAAAAGCAAATGGAAGATGAGAGAGTAGAAACAGGAAATTTGAACATCTCCTAATAATCTCATTCTTTTAATTTTTATTTTGTATACTTTTTAAAAAAATAATGAATATTGCAGATATTGAGATGTTCCTCCAAAAATGATTTTTCATAGGGGTTAATGATCAAAAAAGTATGTAGATATTTGTGTACATGCAGGAAGAACTCTTCAAAAGCTCTTGCATTACATCAATGGAGAGTTGATGGTGTCTTATGTTGAGGGAGGTTAAGATGGAATCGAATGGATGAATAAAATAAATATTAAAAAGAGGAGTCACTTCCCAATTGAAATCTAAATTAAAATGGATCAAAATAGGGCCAAAACATTTTCTAGTAATAGTAAACTTTACCTTGACAACCAAAGTTCAGAGATAGTGTGGTTTAACTACTTCATGCTTTTTAGATCAGGCTGTTATAGTGATTGGGGAGTCAGAAAAGACAGAAGTTGAGAAAAAAAACAAACTATAAGACATAAATTTAAAAGTAAAATCTTAAAAGAACCAAGAAACTCACCTGATTCCTAAGGTTTATGGCAAAGTACCAATCTTCCTTTTAGAAATGGCTTAGAATTTGAAAGTAATAAACAGCCTTGTATATTTTCTCCAAATCCTAAAATTGAACTTATTTTTCTCGATGATTTCCTTCTGTATCTACAAGCTATGTTTATTTACAATATCCAAATACATGAAATTGTGTAGGAATTTGAAAATATTCAGGATATTACCCCTTTCCTTTTAACTCCTAAAAAATTTTCTCACATATGACATTAACAGCTGTGTTTCTAAAAACTCTAAAAGGTAAAGATTTATTTTGATTGGTGACACATAACAAGAAATTTTGATTTCCATCTTTTTACAAATCCACTCTAAGCCATTTCTTTTGATATACTATATGCACTGAATAAATTGTTCTGTTTTAACAGATACATTTGAAGGTTATTGGAACCAAGAATGGGAGCACCTAGATTTATTGATGCTTTGATCTGTATGAAAATAATCAAACATGTTTATTATAATGAACCTAATTTTTACAGCATCCTACTTTATCATGAGCAAAAAGAAGCCTACAGACACAATTCCTTCACTCCTTAGAGTGTGCTTTGGGAAAAGACCATTTTTGGGGAAAAATAAAAATACTTATTATTATATCCATCGTCATAAGTTGACTAATATCTTACTTTTATTTAAGCATTATGTATTTGCTTCTTTCATTAGTAAATCTACTGAATAAAAATAATCAAAACAAATAAATGTTAAATTTTATTATATATTTTATTGAATAACCTATTTATTTTTTGCTGTCATACTTCTAAAATTAGAACTTTCCCCTTTTTTTCTATTATTTTGATGGAATGAAAACTGCCTTTGGGGTAAGAAAAGATTGAAACTTCATTAATAACATTTTGCATTCATTCTTCTTACTGTAAAATGCAAGACAGAAAAATCATATTAGGAAAAAATTCATCTGAATTATTTTCAAAGTCATACATAAAATTCATGATAATGATGCATTTTCAGAATATGTCAATTAATATTTGGAAAGTTTTTAAGAGTCATGTATTTATGATTTTTACAAAAGTACAAAATTCAAGTATTAAGTAGATTTCAAACTTCAGCTCTCTTTATGAAAATCAATATGAAAGGAAAGATAAACTACATTTCAGTAACAGGCTACAGAATTGTCAGTGAAACTTTTGAAACTATTCACATTATTTTCTGATGGCAAAGATATCTCAAAAGAAGCATGATATGGTCTATGAATACCATCAAACCTCCTTGCTGTCTTACATTCAGCAATAGATGGTAGATTTGCTTTTTATGAAAAGATGACTATATTCCAAATGCAACCATTATAAAAAATAGCTGACATTATGAATAAGAAATGGGAAGAAGGCTATGTCTGCTGGAGCTAATTTTTAGGCAACTAGACAGACATTGGTTATTATTCAGAATAGTCAAAGATTATCAGAAAATGTTAATATAGATTATGTTGCCATTATCAAGGTTCTCCTTATTAGCCCTGGCTTCCCAGGGATGCTGGAGCAAATTACTGTAGATGGAAAATAGTTTGCTCACAGAATCTAGAAACTTTCTTTAGCTCATGATGCCTGCCAGCAGTATAAGAACAAGTAAAACAATGCCTCCAGCTCCAGGAGCTACTATGCAAACTTTGAAAATAATGCACACATATAATAGATCCTTTTTCATAATATATCATTTTCCAGATCCCCTTAGTATATAATTCATTGAAAATAAAACTATATCAAATAGAGAGCGTATTTTCAGGAGATAATACAAGAAAAAGCCTATAATTGCCCCAAATTCTAGGTCAAAAATGCTTATACATAGGATGGTGTTGTTGGCTCTGAGGGTTTTTGCCTAGTATACTCAAATGTCCTTGCTCTTTTCTGTCCCATTAGTATTTGAATGACCCTAAGTGAAGAGAATGCCTTTGTGTCCTTGGACCAAGACTGTTGCTCATATTTATGAATTGTGTATCTTAACATAGTATCAATATTAAGGCCTTCTGAGAAATATAATGCACCAGGTTTAAGATGAATTTAAGCACTGAAGAACTAACTAACCAATCATTAAAATTAGTCTATGATAAAGGAGAATGCAGGATATGAAAGGATTATTCCAGTTTAAAGTATGTATATTTAATTATGCATAATATATCCTCAAACACTATTAAACCCCTTCACATGTCTTGGTATTCTGTTACTGCATTACAGATTATCAAAACATTAACAACTTAACACAGCACCCTTTCATTATCTCACAGTCCTGTAGATCAGAAGTGCAGGTTCAACAAAGCTGGGTTTTCTGCTTGGGGTCTCACAAGGCTGAAATCAAGGTGTCAACCAGGATTGTGATCTAATCTTATCAAGATTGTGATCTCATCTTATGCTCACAATTGTATTCCAAGTTCATTGGTGTAGACATGATCCTGTTCTTGGCAGGATGGAGGTTTCCAATTTCATGTTGTTTATCAGCTGAGGTCATTCTCAGTGCCAGAAGGCCACACACTATTTCCTGTCATGTGGTTCCTTCCACAAAATGGCAATTTTCTCTTTCAAGGCAGGGAAGAAAATGTATCTTGTTTCCAATCTCTCTGCCCCAGTTTAAAAGTCTGATTGTGTTGGTACCATATGACATAATCTTTTATTTAATTCAAAGTCAGCAGTTTAGGAAACTTAGTTGCAAAATCTCTTCTGCCATATATTGTATTGTAATCATGGGAGTGTTATTCTTTCTTATTCACAAGACACTCTTCATACTCAAGGGATGAAGATTATACCATTTGCATATGCCAGAGGGGCAGGAATCCTGGGAGCCATCTTAGAACTCCACCTACATAAGACTTTATAAAAATATAATCCCATTCTTTTCCTTCCCATAATTTTTGCTACCTTTTCATCTATTCCACTTTTATAAATGCTGAAACCACATAATAGTTGCTGTAGGTTGAATTGTGTGCCCCCAAAGATATGCTGAAGTCCTAATCCCTAGTATCTCAGAATGTGAACTTGTTTGGAAATAGGGTCATTACAGATAGACTTAGACAAGTTAAAACAAGGTCCTACTTGTGTAGACTGGGCATTTAATCCAACATGATGGGTCTCCATATGAGAAAGGACAGGAGACACAGACAAATGCATAGAATGACAAAATGATCACTGAGACAGAGATTCAAGCTCAAAGGTTATGAGGAAACCACCGTAACCTGGGAAGACACAAGGAAGAATTATCAGACCATTCTAGCTTCTAGAATCAGAGACAATAAATTCATGCTTTAAGCCTCATTTGTGGCACTCTGTTATGACAGCTCCAGGAAACTAAGACAATACAAAACCCATCTTTAAATAACCAGCTATCATTCAGAGCAATTAAAATTCTTAAAATAAATTTAAATTTACCTTCATTTTTTTTCCAATTTTCAGTGCTCTTCATTCTTTGAGTAGATTCAAGTTTCTATCTGGTATATATCTTCTGCTTGAAGAATTTCCTTTAACATATCTTGTTAGGCGGATATGTTAGCAATACATTTCCTTGGCTTTTGTTTGTCTGAGAATGTCTTTATTAATCCAGTTAGAAAGATGCTTTTACAGGGAATAGAATTCAAAGTTGGCTCTTTTTCTTTCAGTACTCTAAAGACATCACATCATTTTCCTATAGCTTGCATAGTTTCTAATGAAAACTCTGTAATAATTCCTAGTGTTCTTTCTTTCAATGTACCATGTCGTTTTTCTTTGATTGCCTTAAAAATTCCCATGATTTCTTTTTTTTTCAATATTTACAAAATGATATATGTACATGATTGGTTTTGTTTGGTTTGATTCTTTTATGAGTGTTCATTCTTTGTTGTTCTGCTAAGTCTTGATCTTAGGTAGGGGTTTATCCCTGAATTCCTGGTGATGTGAGGTTCTCTCAGTCATTCTGCTTTGCCCCAGCTCTCAGACTGGGCCCAGCATGTAATTCTGCCACTCTTGCTTCTCCTTGTAGCAATAGGTTTACCCCAGTGTCTTTAGGGTGATTTTTTTATTGCCCTTCCCCAGCAGTTTAAGGTTTTTGCTCCATAGTAGAGATAGTGGAGAAAGATCCAGATGGACCTTCTTGAATTTCACACCTTGGATGATGTTTTCTTCTATAAACATACACCAGAGGGGATATTTTCTTAAGACTCATGCCCTGACACAAATCATTTTTGTGTGTACCCAGTATGGGTGAGTGCAAATTCCCAATGTATTTGAGGTCTCTAGTGGTTCTGTAATCTCTTGTTATCCCCTACACAGCCTTTAACCATTTGTTAACAATTTTAACTAAATAATTCTTACTGGTATCCAGCATTGTCTGAATCAAATAATCAAGGGTGTGCATCCCATGTTTCTTTGTAGGGTCCTGTCTTTTGGTAGATTTCAGGGTAGATAGTTACCATGAAAATCAAATCTTTGATGGCTTCAAGAAAATTTATGAATTTTCAGATTGTTGAGTAATTTTCTTTTTGTTTGAGAAGATGTGAGAAATGTTCCTTCCAGCAGTCAATATCCTAAAGAGAAGCTTATACTCTTGGTATTTTTAAGTACTGCCTTAGCCAAACTCTAATTGAAGAATCATGCATGTGTGTGTGTGTATGTGTGTGTGTTGTCAAGGTCTTTGACAGTAGTTTTTATTCTTTATCTATTGGAGAAGAAACCTTCTACAATTGGAGAAGAATTTTTTTTTTTTTTTAAATCTCAACTAGATAAGCTTCCCATATAAAATAAATAAACCTTTTTATTTATCTTTATCCCTAAGCAGAGTATTTCCACATGATAATAAACTTTCAAACTAATTATTCTTTGCTAGACTTCTCGGTATCAATGACATTGAGTAATTTATTCACCAGGATGATCTGTGGAACACAAATATATCATAGTAAAAATAGAGTTGAACACCTGATACAGTAGAGAGTTTTCTACTTCTCTAAGAAAAAATTAAGTAAATGCATTGTTAAATCTTAAGGTAAAAATGATAGGATATCAAAATTCTATTTACAAAAGATGCATTTTATTATGAAAATAATTTTCTTTGGTGTTGGAGGGCACAGAACTATTTTCCTCCATCGTTGAAACAGAAAAACAAACCAAAATGAAAAACCTCTTCAAATTGTTTGGAACATCAAATTAACTTAAACAATTATGGTGTACTAATGAAAGAAAAGATAATTCTCATTAAAACACGTATTAATGTTTTCATTACAACATGTACTGTAATACAGGTTTTACGCACACACAAATGCATGCATAAACATATTTAACTCACAAACCTTAGCACTCTCAAAATTTTTATAACTCTTCATTTTCCTGAATGAATAGTTCATTTATATAAGAGATGTACTAGTTTCTCAAACAAATAGACTGTGTAGGCACTGATTCACAGGACATTAGTGGATTCACAGCAACATTCCTGTTTCCCAGGAAATAATAGTCTTTACCTGATAAGTTTTGACTCTTACTTAAGAAAGGGAAAACTTTTATTCATAGGTTGCAGCTTAAAACTTTTGAATAATCCAATCTAGTTTATTTCCAGCTTTGAGTTCTATTCCTAGAATGTTTTCAGCTCAAGTCATACTGCTCCAAATGTCCCATTGTTATTTTACCCTGTGGGAAAGTATTCCTTTCAAAGCATTTATAACTAGACTTCATATCTAATATAATAGAGGAGAAATGAAAAAACATTAACAGAAAAATCTACAATTTATTTCTGATCATTTTACCTCCAGATATATAATAGTCTCATTCTATCACTTAAAGACAACTTTGAGTTGAGGCTGGAGTTTACCAGCTTACCAGATTTCCACACCCTTCTCCTTCACTGTAGATGTTTTAAGTTCAAGAAGTATGAGAGAATATTGATAAACACATGGACAAAATGGAGAAAGAAAGGAAGGAAAGAAAGAAAGCAGGTAGACAGATATAAATTAAAAGCTTGAAAGAGAACAAAAATCAAGGTGTGCCATATTTGCCTGCAAGGGAAAGATTTGCTAAAGAATCCAGGCCTGATCCATCTAGGATGGGAAGATCGGGCTTCTGCCTACACTGTCAAACTCAGATGAAACATCAAACAGTGAGTCATAAGATCTGGGGTCTTCAGCAGCTGCATGAAGGGACTCAAATCTCAAAATGACATTGCAGTAGAATTAATATACCATGAGGCAAAGTTTGACCAATGAAAAGCAAAGGATGGAAGTAGGTTAGCAGATAATTTATGTCCCTCTTTCCCAAAACAGAGGCATCCAATGATTGTGGGTTGCCCATGACCTGTCTGGAGGTGGCCCACGGATCTAGCAAATATAGGTTGTTTCCTTGTGAAATTTTAGCTAGTCCAGTAAAGCATCATCTTGTATTTATTTTATTTACTGCCCTGCCTCACCTTCCTTCTCCCCTCACATTCACTATCCTAAGAGTGTACCTCCTAAAAAAGAATTAGCATGTAACTTTTGCATCATAGGTAGTAGAGGTATCATTCTCTTTATTCTATGGATAAGGAAGTGGAAGTGGTTGAAGTTGCAGGTAGCTGAAGACAAAGATTAGAGTCTAAGTCTGCAGACCCTTTATTCTTGAGAAAAGAAATAAAACAAGATGGAGTTACTATGGCTAACAGATTTCAAATGGAGTTGGGAGGCTATTCAGGAAGTTATCTTAAGCATGTCTTAGATATCACAAGCTTCCAAGGTATATAAAACCCAAAACAACACTGTTTCAAGGACATATAGATACGCTGGTCAAATTACAAGATAAAGAAACCAGCAAACTGTCTTAACTTAAAGGATTTTTGGAAAGCCCCAAATAGCCACCAATCACAATTCTTTACAAACAACTTATGTAATCTTTGTCTATTTCTTTATAAACACTTGCTTAGAAGCCATAAGACCAGTTCAGGTTACTATCTAAATCTGTGTCCCACAAATTGCAATCTAAGATCCCAAATAAATGCTTTTATTGCCTTGTAACCCTGTCTGTAATTTTTTGCTCTACACTCTTCTTGACAGAATGCCCTCTAATCCCTTCTCATGTATTTCTTGTCCTACTGATGATTTCACTCAAAATTCTGAATAATATTTACTCTTAATTGACTATGGTACTCACTGTTGACTGTCTCCTGCCTTGACTCCCAGTGCAATTCTGGCTTCAAAGTTCTGTTCTAATATTCAATGTGATTGTAATATTTGAAGAGTATTTCTCTGGTACATCACCCATGATTTTATTTTAGATCCATCCAGTCTTAGGGAACAAGACTTGTGTTCAGTAGTTTCTGCCTGTTGGGCTGTGGATTTATTGGTTATGTATAACTAACTGTTCTGAATAAAAAGATCATTTACTTGCATATGGATATGTCATAGTTATGTGTCTACAACCTTAAAAAATGATCAGTATTAATTGGTCCCCTATTATTATTCCAGCACAGTACTTGGTATGAGCCACACAAAATCTTTTAAAGAACATAAAGTATGAATACTGAAAACAAACAAATGTGTAATAACCACAAAAAATATATAGCATATATTTAAAGACTAAATGACGTGATACAGATTTATGTTTTTATCTCTATAGTGAATATTAACAACCATTGTTGCTTTGCCATTGCCTGATAAAACCTTTGGGAATAAACCCATCTATAGAATCATGTTAACTTTGAAGTACAGTGTCTGCTGTTTTGGAAACACTCTGATTTTCTCAAATTTTGATTTTTGAAAGCACATGCTAGAAAATCAAAAATTATAAAATTTTTGCCTAGTGCAGTAGTCTTTATGATCTTAAGCCCTTAATTATCGATAGGTCACAAACTAATATTTTTTATTAAAATCCTGGAAATGTTTTGTGACCAAAAGTATTTTAATATGAATTTGGATTTTCACAGGGAAACAATGGCAGAATGGATTTCCACCTACAAGAATGATATCAAAATATAATAATAGCATCTCTAATAATCTCAAGAACATTTTATCTTATAGTTTATTATTTTATTACAATTTTTACTTTGGGAAATATACCTGAGCCTTATACAAATCCTGGCCACTTTTATTTAAAGGTTGGAGGGTTTTTTTTATTATTAATTTTGTCTGGTATTGTTTTATAAATTACTATAATAACTTTTAGTATTAATCTGCCTGAAAGTCTGCATGATAATATACCTGTGATAATATATGTTAGGGGGTTAATACATACACAGTTCCCCATTGGACTTAATTGCCAAAACAAACCCTGGATCAAACTGGAGAGATACTATATTAAGTTTCTTTCTGAAACATATTCTTATTAAATTCATCAACTATTATGAGAAGATTTTTTTCTCAATTGTCAATTAAAACATATGAATCTGTATTTAACTGACAGCATACAATTATTTTGTAGTTGATACTAGATGGGGAATTCCATCTCAAATAATTTGCATAAATAAAGCACTTAATTACATAGAATGTGTTGCTCCCTCATGTTTAATTTGGTCATATGACAGAAGCCTTCCAAACATGCTCAACTATAGGAAAAAGTAAATTTATCTTTACATTAAAGTTCTTAGTAAAATATCAGAATGGTTGAAAAGTCATTACTTCCGCTTAGCTTCTATGTTGTACAAGCATATTTCATTAAAAAACACTTTTATTTTCCCATATGTAATATTTCAAGTGCCTATTTATTTTAAAGATCTCCATGAATAATGAAGAATATTTTTATATGCCTCAAATAAGGACGCACAGCCGTGTGCCGTAGGCTCACAGTATGGGTTTCATCAGCAATCACATCTTTTAGGCTCTAAATGTCAAATTATAATTGGCATTTAAGAAAATTATTCAGGATATATTTCATGTATCTTCTTAAATACCAGTAGGTATTTTTAGCCATTATTTCATTCCTACTAAATGGAATACTGGTGTCCAATTAGACATTAATTACCAGTCTAAATAAGGCTAATGTTCTAACCAGGATGTCATAGGCATTTTAATTTTGCTAAATTACATGCAATGAAATTTAACTTTGCAGATTTCACAATTCAAACACCCCTTTAATTATAAAGCCTTATTTGAATGGAATAGAACAAATGCTCTCTAACCTTAAAACTCTGGTGAAATTAGACATGATATTTAGTGGAATCATGACAGAGACAGGGTAAAGAAAGGCCCTTTAAAGATCCTGAAAAAAACTCCCCACCCTGCGCCATAAAACTTCACTCACGTGAAGCCCCTGCTTCAGCAACGCCAGCAGCAAAGGGTGCTAAGTGTTGCAAATGTCTTCTTTTTATTGGACAAAATATTCTCTCTGTAATTTCAACCTTCAGTTTTATTTCTACCACTTAGAGCACAGTAGAATAAATTCATTATCTCTTTCAAATATTTGATGACAGCTACTCTATTTCCCCTGCCTTACCTTCTCTGGGATAGTTGGTTATACTGCTGTACACCTTCATCATTTCCTTTGCTCTCTCCTAAGCCATCACATATTTCTTAAAATGAGAACTTTCCATGTAGGCAGAACATATTTCAATACCCTCCCAATTCACACCCTTTTTGTGCACATAATAATTTGGGTCTCCTAAAAAAAACTGTGAAAAACACCTGTAAGAGCAAAATGTCATTTAGTTTTTAAAATTCTGTTTCAGGGCCTTCTAACTTGTAAGTAGCAAATATCAAACTACTAATTCATCTCTGTCTCTATTTTCAGCATGCATGTATGAAAACAATAAAATTAGTACTTAAGTCAAAACTTAGGGACAAAATGACATTGGCAAATGTTGAGCAATAATTACCTGCAGCCTCTTCAGTCTAGAGGCAAACTGTGTCCAGGAAATTCATACTTCATCCTAATTTACTTAACTTTATCTCCTCTTGTTTAAGCATATTTTTATGGTAATTGAAACAAGGTAACTTCAAGATATGTTGTGGTGTTAACTTATCCTTGAGGTCTTACTAATGAATCATCTCATATCCAACATTCACTTTAAAATATATATTTTTTTAAATAAGCTACATAGCCAGTGGAGTTGCCGAGACCCTGTATATGGGAAAATGTCTCAGGTTTACCTTCAAATCTTAAATAGACTTTTGTTGAATATAGTAACCTTTGGTCACAACCAATTTGGCTGAAAAAAAGAGAAAAAATCTGGCAGATATGACAACATTCATTAGTTCAAAAGACGGGGATCAATTGAAGGTATAAGAGCAATACCCCTCCTTTGAAAGGAACTTACAAAGAGAGAAAGGAGAAAAATTGAGTCATCTCTAAAGTTTTCTCACAAGCTTTGCAGATTATTATAGCTATAAAATGTGTTGAAGCTTAAATCTGGAAAGATTTATCTGATAGGAAAACATAAATGACTATATTCAAAAACAAAATTGAGATGATGAATGGTATATTGTTTGTTATAGAAAAAAAATTAAACTCAGATAATAAAGAGATGACATGAGGTGTAGAATAGAAATGGAGAAAAGAGTAAAGAATTTGAGAAAGAGAAAAGAGCATGCAAGGAGATAATATATTTAAAGTAAAAATTGGGAAATAATTTCCTTATGTGAAGAAAATAGGTCATTTCTATAAGATAAACAATAATAACGATATATACCATGATATTTCACTCAATTATTTTAATTTCAGGTTTAAAGAAGTAAACCAGGCAGTGGATGTGGCTCAAACAGTTGAGCTCCCGCCTTTCA
>JAQZBX010019088.1:0-34067 GCA_029593785.1 Cabassous unicinctus
CGTTTACCATATGAGAGGCCCCGGGTTCGCTTCCCGGGCCTCCTTGTGAGGGCAGGCCGGCTCGCGCGCCGTGGGCTGATGTGGCAAGACCTCACAGCAAGGGGGAGATAAGCAGACACAGAGAAGACACGCAGCGAATGGACACAGCAGACAAGCAGCAAGGGGGGGATAAATAAATAAATAAATCTTTAAAAAAAAATAAAATAAAATAAAATCTGAGAAACACTATTCTATAGAAGTCTGTGTCTTCATTGCCACCATCTCATCTCCCATTGATTTCTTTCTTTTTTTTAAGAATTTTATTTTATTTATTTCCACCACCACCACCACCACCACCAACCCCCACCACTTGCGCTCGCTGTCTGCTTTCTGTGTCCATTTCCTGTGCGTTCTTCTGTGTCTGCTTGTCTTCTCTTCTCGTCTTCTCTTTAGGAGGCACCGGGAACCGATCCTGGGACCTTCCAACATGGGAGAGAGGCACTCAATCGTTTGAGCCACCTCAGCTCCCTGGTTTGTTGTGTCTCTCATTGTCTTTTTCCTCTGTGTCTTTTTTGTTGCATCATTTTGTTGTGCCAGCTCTCCATGCGGGCTCGCTTGCCTTCACCAGGAAGCCCCGGAAATCGAACCTGGGACCTCCCATATGGTAGACGGGAGCCCAGTCGCTTGAGCCACATCCACTTCCCTCCCATTGATTTCTTAACAAGGTCATCATGTGAAAGCTCAGGTAGGCTTTCTTGATATCTCTTTATTAGCATCACTAGGAGGAACACATCGCTAGTTATGCAATCCAATTTAATTAAATGGGCCTATTAACTGAGACATATGCAATGTTTCATCTGGGATTAATGTAGTTGATATCTTGGGTGGCAAGAGCTCATTCAGTTTACAAAGGATAAGGATTGTGATAGTGGGATTGAGTGGCAGCACCAGTCATCTTGACTCACTTCAAAATTGACTTATACTAAATATTTTTTAATTTTTTACTATTGAATAATTATAGTCAGCGAAATGAAATTTTATGTTAGTGCTAAAAATTCATGCTCAGTTATTAAAGTTATGAAAGCAAAATTATAAATGATTACAACATGCATATTTATTTATTTGATTGGAAAATCCTACAGCACACAGTAAATGCCGCTTGCAAGAGGAAGTAATAGAAACTCTACCTTGTACATATGTATTTATGCAAACGTATTTATTAATGGGAAAGATTATCAAAATAGATCTAAACTTAAACAATTTTTCATCCTGACATTTTAGGTATAGAATTGTTGTAAAATTATTGACATTCTTTCATTGGCAAAGGCTATAACCCAAACTATTATCTTTGAGAGTTCTTCCTCTAGAAGGGTAAGCCTAAGGCATACTACAATTTGTGTGACTGGACTCTGCTCTTTAAAATATGTGAGACCAATTATTCTCATGACTGATGAAATCCCAAATGACCTCAAGTATTTCCACAATATATCAAGGACATTTTTTCTGTGGAAACCGTCAAGAACTTATCCAGGAATGTCTTATGAAAAAGCGAATTTTCCCACACTAGAACAGAGGAAGTGTATTTGAAAGGCAAGTACTAATATGGAGTGTGAAGCAAGTGACCTACTTAATTATGTGCCCTTGGGACCTGCAGTGTGTTTGCAAAGCAACGGAAGTCTTAAAGGTCAGATTTGAGGAGCACAAATCAGACGTAAGAAGGACGAAGGAATCCTGGTTGTGTGGCATCTTAATGAGATGAAAAATCCTGTCACATCTTTACAGTTTATGGGTATTGACTCTGATCACAAACCCCCAAGGGAAGAGGCAGAGGATGCCTATTAAAATAGCAAGCAGACTACATTTATGCATGAAATATGCTGCAGTTGAAGGATATTAACAAAGAATTGGATTATGCTTTCCCCCCCTTAGATTATAAAATGTAGTGAATAAAAAGAAAATACGTTTTTCTAGTCTAGAGGTTCTCCTACTATAGTCTTCAGGCGTCTTTGTGGAGTAACAGGCAAGGGTCATATTTCCTTGCCAAAAGAGCTCCCCACAAAATGTAATTTTAAAATGTATCTCTCATATAAATAATTCATGGAGAGTCGCTGAGACCCTGTATGGTATAGAAGATAACACACCAAGAAGTGTCGTAGGGACTGACCCTATGCTCTCAGATGGCACAAAGGAGTTTGGGCAAAATAGTTGCCTTTTCACAAGTTCAATGCCCATATCTCTAAAACTAAGTTTCCCAAAATGAGTGTGTGCTTTTAATGAATTACAAATGCATATACAAAATATATACTTTTTCAAGGCAAGCCCAGCAATTATAAATGGAACAACTGGGATGTCAAAGTAAACCCAGAGCTCATGAAATAATAATACTTGAGTATTTTTTTCTGAAGAGCTTAGAGCACTTATAAGCACGGGCATGTTTCTCTTTTGAGTTAAAAAAAAGTCTTTTAAAAGTCCAGTCCTGAATGTTGAACGAGATAAATTACACTCATTTCAGCAGACTATTGTGTAATTCCCAATATCCTATTCACTGTTCATCAAACTGTTTATCCAAGTATGTGTTTTCTTTTTTTTTTTTTTTTTTAAAGATGATGTGAGAACATTTCCCTGTTTCTATTTCAGGATATCTTAATTCATCTCTGGATTCCTATTTTTAATTAAAATATCCTGTTTTAAGTTTTACATTAATTCAGTACACCAGACAAAGAAAGGAACTCTACAACTGAATTTTAATGCATGAGTGGTAACTGTAAAGCTTTGCATGTGTGTGGATTTCCTGCTTTTATATATTTAAGAAGTTATATTTTCTTCAGAAGGATTATATTTGGGAGGTTGGTCAGTCCCTTGTTTAAAACATGTGCTATTGGGAAGCGGGTGTGGCTCAGTGGATAGAGCCCCCGTTTACCATATGGGAGGCCCCGGTTCACGTCCCGAGGCCTCCTTGTGAGGGCACGCCGGCCTGAGCGGTGCGGTGGGCTGATGCGGCAAGACCTCGCAGCAAGGGGGAGATAAGCAGACACAGAGAAGACACGCAGCGAATGGACACAGCAGCACAAGCAGCAAGGGGGGGATAAATAAAAATAATAAATAAATCTTTAAAAAAAAAAATATATATATATATATATAGAAAAAAAAACATGTGCTATGAAAAGAATAAAAAATAAATAGAACATGTGCTATGTACTCATTTTCTTTTCAGGGGAGGGGGCAATATAAATCAGATTTATTGAAGTGTAATTTGTATAGAATAAAATGTGTGCTTTTAAGTGTACAGCTCAATGAGTTTTTACAAATATATATAATTATGTAAACCCCCACCACAAACAAGATACATAATGTTTTTATCATCAAAAAAGTTCTCTCACGTACCTTTACAATCACCTCCCCCATCCCTAGCCTCTTGCAACCACTGATCCGCTTTCCATCACTATAATTTTCCCTTTTCTTGAATGTCTTATGGAATCATATTACATACAGTCATTTGTATCTAGATTCTTTCACTTAGCATAATGTTCTGAGATTCATCCTTACTGTTGTATCAGTATGACATTCCTTTTAATTACTGAGTGATACTCCACTGTATGGATATTCATTGTAGTTTTAATTTGCCTTTCCCTAGTGACTAATGATATTGAGCATCTTTTCATGTTCTTATTGGCTTATCATTTATCTTCTTTGGTGAAATGTCTTTTCAAATATCTTCCCTTTTTTTTTTTTAAGGAGGTATGGGGTATTGAACCCAGGACCTCGTACATGGGAAGCAGGTGCTCTACCACTGAGCTGCATCTGCTCCCTCCCATTTTTCAATTGTATTGTTCATCTTATTATTCAGAAGAGTTCTTAAATAGTTTAGATACAAGTTTTTATCAGACATGTGTTTGTAAATAATGTTCTCCCAATTGGTAGCATTTTTTTCATTTTCTTATTTGTTTCTTTCTAAAAAAACAAGTCTCATATTTGATGCATTTCAATTTATCAGTTTTTTTATGGTGATTTGTGCATTTTATGCTCATTTTCTTTTTTTCACATGCTTTCAATGTTTAAAGACTATCTTCTGAATATTAGCTAAAATATTACAACCCTAATGCATTCCCCTTCTCTACCACCATTTTAATTCATCTCTTGTTAGTGAAATTCAGACCACATGTTAATTTCCTATTAATTATCACAAACTTGTTGGCTTAAAACATACAAATTTATTATTTTACAGTTATTAAAATCAGAAGAAATTAAGGTGTCAGCAGTGCATTCTTTCTGAAGGATCTAGGGGAGAAGACATTCTTGTCTTTTCCAGGTTCTAGATGCTGTCCACATTCTTTGGTTTGTGGTCCCTTTCCTCCACCTTCAAAGCCAGCAATGTTGGGTCAAGTCCTTCTCAGATTGTATCACTCTGACCTCTTCTGCCTTCCTTTTCCACTTTTAAGGACCTTTGTGATTGCATTAGGCCCCCAGATAATCCCAGGTAATCTCCCTATTTTAAGGTCAGTTGACTAGCAGCCTTAAGTATGTCTGTATCCTTAATTGCCTCTTGCCATGCACCATAACATATTTTAGGCTCTGAAGGTTAGGACATGGATAGTATTGGAGACCATTATTCTGCCTATCATAGGCAAAGTGGTAAGAAATCAGACTAAAATCATAACCGCAGCCTATCGTTTTCAGCACTTAACAGACACATTGCACTATACTCATCCGTTTGCTTGTCTGCTCCTACACACTCATGCACACACATGCACACACATGCACAAACCCACGTGCATGCACAAACACTCACAGAACTTTGAGCTCTTTGAGGGAAGTGGCTGGATAGTTATTTCTGGAGCTCCACACAGAGCCCAGGGCCTGCCTCATAAAAGCTACTCAATAAATATTTGATAGTTGAATGGATGGGTGAGTGAATGAATAAATGAATGAATGAAATTTCTTCAGATTATCTGTTTGTCTTGCTTTCATTTATTTTCATCACAATACTCGATGCTGAATGGATTAAATCCTACATTTATTGTTTACTGGCTCTACAACTTTGAGATTCTGTATTGGTTTTCCATTGCTACCCTAACAAATTTCCACAAACTTAGTGGTTTAAAAGAACACCCATTTGTTATCTCATAGCTCTGTAGGTCAAAGTTTGTCATGGTTCAACTGAATTCTATGCTTAGGGTCTCACAAGGTCAACATCAAGGTGTTGGCCAGTCTGGGCTCTTATCTGAACGATCTAGGAAGAAGAATTAATTTCCTTGTACTGTAGGACTAAGGTCATCGTTTACTTGCTGGCTATGCCATTCGGTCTGCTCTCTGCTCCAGAGGCCGCCCACACTCACAGGGGCCCCCTCCATCTTCTAAGCAACAAGGACATGTACTTCTCACTCTTCTAATCTCTTATGACTTCCTCTTTCACCTTTTAAAGGGCTTGCATGCTTGCATGATTAAATCAGGCCTATTTGGATGATCTCCCTGTCTTAAAGTCAACTGACTTGGGACTTTAATTATAACTTTAAAATCCCTTCACAGCACTACCTAATGTTTGATTGACCAACCAGGGGATTGGACTCTTGGAGAGAGAGGGTTATCTTTAGAATTTTGCCTACTCTAGCGTTTAATTAACCTAGCTCTTTCTTATCTCACATTTATGAAAAGTAGGGGTAGGAATTACCCCAACCTCATTTATCACTATGAGGATTAAATGCTGTAATCCATGTATTATGCCTAACATAGTTCCTAGACCATACCTGGAATTTTTAAATATATATTTTTATTGAAGTATATCACTCATACATGAACATACATAAACAATAAGTGTATAGTAAAAGTTGTGAACTTACAAAATAATCATGCATAACATCATACAGGGGCCCCATACATCACCCCTTCACCAACACCTTGCATTGTTGTGAAACATTTGTTACAAACTATGCAAGAGCATCGTCAAAATATTACTACTGGGAAGCGGGTGTGGCTCAATCGATAGAGCTCCCGTTTACCATATGGGAGGCCCCGGGTTCGCTTCCCGAGGCCTCCTTGTGAGGGCAGGCTGGCCCGTGCGGTGCAGTGGGCTGATGCAGCAAGACCTCACAGCAAGGGGGAGATAAGCAGACACAGAAAAAACACACAGCAAATGGACACAGCAAACACAAGCAGCAAGGAGGGGATAAATAAATAAATAAATCTTTAAAATCAAACAAACAAACAAACAAACAAAAATATTACTACTAACTATAGTCCGTATCTTACATTTGTTGTATTTTCCCCCAATATATCATTTTTTAATATATTTTTATTACAGAGGTTGTGAACTTACAAAACAGTCATGCACGTGTGTAGAATTCCCATATAACACCCCTTCACCAACACACCACACCATGGTGGAATATTTGTTACAGAGTATGAGATAATATCATCAGACTATTACCACCAACCATGGTCCATAGTATACATTTGGCACAATTTTTCCATACCCCTCCCCCCATCGCCACAGTACATCTTTGGCATTGATGCAAGAATATTACAGTATTGCTGTTAACCACTCCATAGGTCACACCAATTGTATTTTTTCCATACTTCTCCACATTCCAAACACCCTGCAATAGTGAGGTATATCCACTCTAGCTCACAAAGGACACTCTTGCGTCTGTACCATCAGCCACAATTCTCATCCACCTCTGGGTTCACTGTGTTATTCAGTCCCTAGATTATTCTCCAGCTTTCTTTCAATTGACAGTTACATCCCTAGACTACCCTTTTCAGCCACAATCCCATTTATAAACCAGCCACTACTCACAATAATGTGTTGCCATCAACTCTATCCATTTCCACACTTTTGCAGACAAGTTAATTAAAACTTCTACATACATTAAACATCAGTAGTTCTTCTCAGCCCTCCTCTTATCTCCTAATGACCTATACTCTAGGTTTTAACTCCTTATGATTATTCTTGGTATTAATAAGACCATGCAATATTTGTCCTTTTGTGTCTGGCTAACTTCACTTGACATAGTTGGGATTTTAAAATATTTGTTTTCTTCTTTTCAACACAAAAATTCAAATTCTTTTCCCATTATTCAAGGCCATAACTTAGTACACACTGTGTGCAAGAATAAACTTGCCATTTTTAAATTAAGTTTACTCCCTGAAAAATCTTAATTTTATATGAAAATATAGAATTTTTCAACACAAATGTACACATGGTGACAAATATCATTTTTGACATGTTTTCAAACTTTGAATAACATTTCCTAGGCATAATCAAAAAAATCAAATATTAGTTTTATATGTTTTATATTAAGTAACAGATTTCCTAGGAAGCTTTAATGTTCCTAATAATTTTAATATTTCCCACTTTCACTAAAAGGAAACTAGTGGTGTGGTATATATTTTCTTTATACCAGGAACTAATTTCATCTCCCTAATACCTCCCTAATTTACTAAAGAATGTTCTTGAGTCTTTGATATGGAAAGACAAATGAGCAACAGCTGTTCACACCAGAGGTCTCCCCTTAACCTTTGACATGGGTTGAGTGAGTTAATCTGTAAAATGGTTGACCTTCTGATGGCTGGGTTGGGGGTTTTAATAGGTAAAACCCTTATAGAAGAATGAATTGGATATTTGTCTCCAAAAATTACCTCATTTTCTCAACAGACCTTTGGGTCACTAATTACTCTGTCTGCCTTTTACATAGAATGAGGGAACCATTTTTACTAATGAGGTAACTGTAGTTTTCAGTTATTCCCATTGTTCTTCCTACACTCCATTTTATGAAATGAGTTTGTAAGTAAGTCATGCACAATTCATCTATTTATATATTAGCAGTAACAAATTTATTTCTAAACTCTGCATTTATGTTAAAATGTTCCTACTAATTCATAACAAAAATACAAATAACTCACCTAGGGTCTTTTTTTTTTTTTTTTTTTCCCTAAGAAAAGGCATTTGGTATACTTTTGTTTGTAAACCTTTCAAAGAGTTTCCCATTATTTCATTTGGTCTTCACCACAACCCCAGAGAGAGGTCAGATGGCTATTATTATCCCCTTTTACCAGTGAGGAAATGGGCTTAGCAAGGATAATTAACTTAGTTATTTCCATGTTGGCTGGTAAGAAGCAGAACAAAGCCCTCTGGTTTTCAGCCTCCACTCTTTCCTCTATGCAATGCTTCAATACATCTGAAGACATCTCTAAGTTGACAGATTCCTTCCAAGTATAAATTATTTAGCCACTTGTTAAGCTACACTAATTCATTTTTATTTATCCTACTTTAAAAAAAAAAAACATAAAAAGGTAAGCCTACACTACAGAAAACTTAAAAGTTTTCTGTATAAATGTTAAATTTAAAAACTCTATGTGTGATATATGTTATAATTAAAAATATATTTGTTGTTATTATCTTCCTATGGCAAATTACAATGGTTATTCTTTAAATTCCCTACTGTTTCAAGTCTGACAACTTGATTTTTCTCCCAAAGTCCAGAAGGCTGGAGGTATATCTTAGCTACACTAAGCAGCATCATGCCATTTGTAGAGTTTAATAAAAACTAGAGGACCCATATACTTTATTATCCAAACAAGGACACTTTTAAAAGTGAAAGAAATGCTATTAATAATTTGGTGAAACAGCAGGCATAATCCAGGCCAAAGGAAGCTAGGATATATGGTCACTCTAATAATAACCCACCTAACCCTCTGACCTCAAAGTTTTCCCCATTTCCTCAGTGATAACAACCTTTATCTTCACTCCCATAGCTCTTCAAGTTCCTAAGTTTAAGACTGTGCCTTGGACCTTGGGTCACCAAGAACTGCTCTGCCTCTAAAATTTTGAGCACCAAAACGTCCCTCTCCTCATTTCCTTCCCACTTCCTCATTATTGCTGATTCTGCCCTTTGGTCTCCAGTTCCTGGGTCTCTCTGGTTCTCACAGACCATTGGCCAGGTGGAGGGCACATATGTCTCTTCTATATCTGTGTGTAGCAGCCATTTCAGTAAAGCTCTCACTAGAGTTCCTGATCTCCTCTACACCTGGTCCTTCTGATGGAACCCCTTTTGCAGTTTTTCACACTTCCTATTCAGAGGCTGTGGGACATAATTGAAGAAAGTCACAGAATCATGCTCTTTTGTTTCAGTTTTTGTTTTTCAGATTCATCCTGTCTGTTAACAACTGGATCCTCCTCTCTGTTCAGTGATCATTCCATTCATCACTAATTAATATGCTTTCTTCCAGGGGCCTCAGGAATAAATCAGACATAGGCTCTGCCTTCAAGGAGGAAGTATCTGCCTTACAAATAATAGGACAGATAGACATGGGTACAAAAAATTACAATTAAGAATTATAGATATAAATAAAGCAATATGTTTGGGGTACAGTAGAGTCATAAATAAGGAAGGCGATGATTAGTGCAGGATGGAAGGAGTCAAGAAAGGCTTCATAGAGGGTTCCTGCTTGAATTCAGTCTTGAAAGATGAATAGGTGCTCCCAAGTGGCAAGGGAAAGGGATGAAGGAATAGTCCAGGCAGAAGGAGCATCACGACCATAGGCACAGAGTATGAAACAGCTGATGAGTTTGGAGAACTGCAAGCATTTCCGAATGGCTAGGTTGTGGGCTTCAGATGAGGCTGGAGAAATTTCATGCCTTAGCAGGGTTCTGAACATTATATTGAAGACAGAGGGGAGCCATTGAATAAGCAGGAGACTGACGTGGCTAGTTTTACCTTCTAGAAATATTATGTTGGAGACAAAATGGAGGATAGATAGGAAGGCTGTAAGAAATGAGCCTATGATAACAATTAAGAGACTATTATATTGGAGAAATGTATATATTTATTCATCTGTGTTTACTTTTTAGTTTTTAATTGTTTATATTTTCGATTATTAAATGTACAAATAAAGTTAAGAGAAAAAATAAAAAAAGAGACTATTATTGCTCATGATTCACGATGGTGTAGCTTCATTAGAGCCCCAAGAGCAGGGTGGGAGAGAAAGGAAAAGACAGGTGAAATATTAAGGAGGGAGGTTGGTGAGACTTGGGTTTTGGATTGGCTGCTGGTGAGGACTTAGTGAGGAAACAGATGTTAGAAGAAGTAAAACAAAATTGAGTTAACTATGGCTAAGAGATTTAAAATGGAGTCGGGGGGTCATTCTGGAGGTAACTCTTAGGCAGGTCTCAGCCAGATATCACAAACTGCCAAAGTATGCAAAGCCTCAAGCAACAATAGTCCTCAAAATCCCAAAGACATCTGGACCATAATACAAACCAAAAGATTAAGAACTCAGCTAACTATCTAACCTGAAGGACAATTCAGTATTCCAACCCAAATATCCACCAACCACAAACAAATTGTGTAATCTTCATTTCCTTTAAAATCCCTTGCCTGGAAATGCCAAGATGGGACATGATTTGGGCTGCTACCTGACTCTGTGCTCCCCATATTGCAATTCTAAGACTCTAAATAAATGTCATTGTTGCCTTGCAGCATAATTTGTTATTTCTTGGTTACACAGAAATACTCCCCTAGCATCTGATATGTGTTACTGGGTGGGCTGGCAATTCACTAAAAGTAGAAATACAAGAGAAACAACACATTTATGGAAAAAGAATGGATACAGTAATAGACATGCTGGTGCCTGCCATGGACACTGCTGTGCCACACAATTCCCCTTCAGGACTGAAGCACTGTGTCCCCCAGCGACTGAGAGTGCTCTGACATCCCTCCCCAGAACTGGCTTCTGCTTGAGAGCTTCCTCACCCAAGTCAAGTCCCCAGAATTAGTTTCCTATGGCTGCTCTAAGAAATTACCACAAACTGGGAGGCTTACAACAATAGAAATTTACTCTCTCACAGTTCTGGAGGATAGAAGTTGAAATCAAGGGAAGAATTTGTTGTGTGCCTCTCTCCTAGCTTCTGATGGCCTCTGGCATTCCTTAGTCTTCCTTGGCATATAGCTTTATCACTCCAATTTCTGTCTCCACCTTTACATAGCTGCCTTCTCTCTTTGTGTCTCCAAATCTCTCTCTCCTTATAAGGACACCAGTCATTGGATTTAGGGCCCATCCTAATCCTTATCTTAACTTGATTATATATGCAAAAACTCTATTTCCAAATAAGGTAACAATCTGACATTCTGTGTGGACATGGCATGAATTTGGGGGAGGGGCACTGTTCAATCCAGTACATCCCCTTTCCAGCAACAATCTGCATCTGGTGCTGGTCAGTGCAGGGTATAAAGGCCATCCCCTTTGCCCTCAATTAAGGACAACACTGAAGGACCTTCCCAGCTTCAGAGCCTTGTAAGGTTAGCTGAGACTAACTTCTCAGCTGAGGCAGCCCAACTTCTCTCTCTACCCAGAATGCTTCCTTCCCTCCTACAGATGTTGTTCCCAAGAGTACTCCTTAAGAAACATCCTACATGCTAATTCTTAGTCTGCTTTTTGGGGACTGTAACCTACAATGGTGCTTTAGGTTGTTGAGATGGAAATGACCTGTAGATCTTGAGCCCAGGGTAGATGACTGGGTTTGGGTGAAGGTGTTAACTGAGACTATGGACCGAATAAGATCACACAGGAGACTTCTGGGAAGATGGCAGACTAATAAGACACAGGAATATCTTCTCCTCCAGAAAAATAGCTAGAGGACAGGCTGAAACAGCCCTGAAAAGGATTTCTAGGCTTTAGGACAGCAGGCAAAGGCTGGACACCACCCAGAGGAGAGAGGGACAAAGGAGGGAAATTGCGGACGACAGAACTGTGAGTTGAAACCTGAGGTGGCTGCTGCCACCAGCACCCTCCCCCACACTAAACACGCTTTAGAATTCTAGGGCCTCTGGGCCTGCAGCTACAGGCAAAGGGGCCTCCAGGGATCTACAACCCCAGGAAAGGGGAGAGAGGGGGACACAACCTAAGGTTGACTCAGCTTCTGACCCACAAATTTGGTCTGCTGTGCCCCACGAGCCCTTCCAGGCCAGGTGAGACCAAAGAGTGGTTTGCCATGGGAGCCAGCAAAGAACTGGAGAAATCTGACCTTTGCAATCTCCCTCTCTTCTAGCGTAGACTAATTGTTGAGGACTCCACAGGAAAGGGGAGAGAGAGGGACACAGCCTAAGGTTAACTCAGCTTTTGACTCACATATTTGGTCTGCTGTGTCCCAAGAGCCCTTCTAGGCTGGGTGGGGCTACACCATTGTTTGCCTTGGAGCCTGTAAGCTTCTAAAGATATACGAGCCTCCCAATCTCCTCCTTTACTAATAGGGACTGAGTGTTGAGGACTCAGAGGAAGTAGAAATATTTCCTAGCCGGGAAAAGGGAGGGGGGCTGCCAAAGAAGGCTGGAGAACTGTCTCAGAGAAGGTTTGAATTACAAGGCTCCTAGACTCCAGACAGGAAGCTCTATCACATTGATCTGGGCTTTGTTGCAATAAATACACTCTGACCAAGCATTGAACTGAAAGCTTCTAAAGAGTGCCATCTCCTGGCAGACCAAGGAAGTGCATGCAAGAAAATGAAAAATGAGTAGGAGAGGCTTTTTCCAACCTCTATAACCTCCCTGCTCAAGGCCCTAGGAAGCTACTCTAAAATCAACTACTGGGTCCAGTGCCCAGTTTTGAGCAACCAGCAGGACAATCCTAACAATCCAGATCAAGCAAAAATCAGAGCAGTGGTAACCCACAGAGTTCTGCCAGTAAATCCCTACAAAAGAGAAAGATTAAGCATCTGAGTAAACTACATCCTAATCAGATGCCTATATATCAGCAAAAAATTACGAGCCATACTAAGAAAATACAAGACATGACCCAAGAAAAGTAACACATCAAAATCCCAGTAGAGATGCAGAATCTGAGAAAACTAATCAGCAAGATGCACACAAATTTTCAAAATCAAATTATAAGTTGAAAGACAATATAGTTAAGAGATAAATGACATCAAGAAGACATTAAGCGAACACAAAGAAGAATTTGAAATCCTGAACAGAAAAGTAACAGAGCTCATGGGAATGAAAGACACAATAGGTGAGATCAAAAACACATTCAAGGCATACAACAGCAGACTCAAAACGATAGAAGAAAGAATAAGTGATACTGAAGACAGAACAGCTAAAATTGAAGAGAGAAAAGAACAGAGAGAGAAAAGAATGGAAAAAGTTGAGCAGGGGCTCAGAGAGTTGAATAACAACACAAAATGCAACAATATATGTGTCACGGGAGTTCCAGAAGGTTAAAAGAAGGAAAAAGCAACAAAAAGAGTATTTGAGGAAATAATAGCTGAAAATTTCCCAACTCTCACCAAAGAAATGAACTTACATGTCCAAGAAGCACACTGTACCCCAATCATAATAAATCCAAATAGACCTATGCCAAGACACATACTACTCAGAATGTCAAATGTCAAAGATAAAGAGACAATTCTTAGAGCAGCAAGGGAGAAGCAAACCATCACGTACAAGGGATGTCCAGTAAGACTTAGTGCAGATATCTCTTCAAAAATCATGGAGGGGAGAAGACAGTGGTATGATACAATTAGGAAATTGAAAGAAAAAAACTGACAGCCAAGAATTCTTTATCCAGCAAAACTGTCCTTCAAATATGAAGGTGAGTATAAAATATTCACAAACAAACAGAAACTAAGAGAGCTTGCAAAAAGAAACCAACTTTGCAGGAAATATTAAAGGAAGCCTTAGAACTTGAAAGAAAAAGACAAGAGAGAGCAACCTGGAGGAGAGCATAGAAGAAAGAATAGCAGAAAGGATAACCAAAAGAGTAAAAAGACAGACAAAAACAAGATGACATATGAAAATCAAAGAATGAAATAAAGGAAGTAAATACTGCATTTACAGTAATATCATTGAATGTGAATGGATTAAACTCCCCAATCAAAAGATACAGGCTGACAGATGGATAAAAAAAACATGAGCTATCTATATGCTGCTTACAAGAAACTCACCTTAGACCCAGGGATACAAACTAGCTCAAAGTGAAAGGTTAGAAAAAGATACTCCATGCAAATAGTAACCAGAAAAGACCAGGGGTAGCTATCCTAATATCAGACAAAACAGACTTTAGATGCAAAAAAGTTATAAGAGATACAGAAGGCCATTGTATATTATTAAAAGGGACAATCCACCAGAAAGATATAACTGTCCTAAATATCTATGCACCTAACCAAGGTGCCCCAAAATACATGAGACAAACTGAAGGGAGAAATAAACATTTTCACAATAATCATTGGAGACTTCAACACCCCACTCACATCATTACATAGAACAACTAGACAGAAGATCGACAAGGAAACAAAGAACTTGAACAATATGATAAACAAGTTAGACCTAAAAGACATCTACAGAACTCTGCATGCAAACTCAGCAGGTTATACATTCTTCTCAAGTGCCCATGGATCTTTCTCCAGGAGAGACCACATGTTAGGTCACAATGCAGCTCAATAAATATAAAAATATTGAAGTTATACAGAGCACCTTCTCAGATCATAATGGAATGAAACTAGAAATCAATAATAGACAGGAAAAAAGTAAATTCACAAATGTGTGGAAGCTGAACAACACACTCCTAAATAATCGGTGGGCCAAAGAAGAAATTGCAAGTGAAATCAGTAAATATATTGAGACACATGAAAATGAGAACACAGCATATCAAAGCTTATGGGATACAGTAAAGGCAGTCTTGAGAGGGAAATTTATAGCCCTAAATGCCTATATTAAAAAATAAGAAAGGGCTAAACTCAAAGATTTAACTGAACAACTAGAGAAACTAGAAAAAGAACAGCAAACCAATCCCAAAGCAAGCAGAAGGAAAGAAATAAAAAAGATTAGAGTGGAAATAAGTGAAAATGAGAACAAAAAACAATAGAGAAAATCAACAAAACCAAAAGCTGGTTCTTTGAGAAGATCAATAAAATTGACAATCCCCTAGCTAGACTAACAAAGAAAAAAATAGAGAAGATGCAAATAAATACAATCAGAAATGAAAGGGGGGAAGTTACAAATGACCCCACAGAAATAAAAAGATTCATAAGAGGATATTCTGAGAAACTATATGCCAACAAACTAGACAACATTGATGAAACAGACAAATTTCTAGAAATGTACAACCAACCTACACTGACGCTGCAAGAAATACAAGAACTTAACAAACCAATCACATTTAAGGAGATTGAATTCATCATCAAAACTCTCCCAGCAAAAAAAAGTCCAGGACCAGATGGCTTCACAGGTGAATTCTACCAAGCATTTTGAAAAGAATTAACACCAATCCTGTTTAAACTCTTCCAAAAAATTGAAGAGGAGGGAAAATTACCCAACACATTTTATGAAGCCAACATCATCCTAATACCAAAGCCAGGTAAAGATACTACAAGAAAAGAAAATTACAGGCCAATCTCTCTAATGAACATAGAGGCAAAAATTCTCAACAAAATACTTGCAAATTGAATCCAACAGCATATCAAAAGACTTATACATCACGACCAAGTGGGATTTATTCCTGGTATGCAATTCTGGTTCAACATAATAAAATCAAATAATGTCATATACCACATTAATAAATTGAAGGAAAAGAAACACATGATCATCTCAATCGATGAAGAAAAGGCATTTGACAAAATCCAGCATCCTTTTGCAATAAGAACACTTCAAAAGACATGAATAGAAGGAAAATCCCTCAATATGATAAAAGGCTTATATGAAAAACCCACAGCCAACATCATACTCGATGGGGAAAGGTTGAAAGCTTTCCCTCTAAGATTGGGAACAAGACAAGGATGCCTACTGTCACCACTGTTATTCAATATTGTACTAGAAGTTCTAGCTAGGGCAATTAGACAAGAAAAAAAAAAAATAAAGGCATTCAAATGGGAAAAGAGGCAGTAAAACTCTCACTGCTTGCAGATGACATGATCCTGTACTTAGAAAATCCTGAAGTATCCACGACAAAGCTACTTGAGCTAATAAATGAGTTCAGCAAAGTGGCAGGACACAAGATCAACATGCAAAAATCAGTAATGTTTTTGTATACTAGTGCTGAACAATCTGAGGAGGAAATCAGGGGAAAAATTCCTTTTTCAATAGCAACAAAAAGACTCAAATACCTAGGAGTTAATTTAACCAAAGAAGTACAGGACCTATATGCAGAAAACTACAAAACAATGCTAAAAGAAATTTAAAAAGACCTAAACAAATGGAAAGACATTCCGTGTTCATGGATTGGAAGAATAAATATCGTGAAGATGTCAATCTTACCCTAACTGATTTATAGATTCAATGCAATACCAATCAAAATCCCAACAGCTTACTTTACAGAATTAGAGAAGGCAATTACCAAATTCATTGGGAAGGGTAAATGCACCCGAACAGCCAAAAACATTCTAAAAAAGAAAAGCGACGTGGGAGGAATTTCACTGCCTGACTTTGAAACACTACAAAGCTACAGTGGTCAAAACAGCATGGTACTGGCATAAAGATAGACACATCGATCAGTGGAATAGAATGAGAATACAGAAATAAACCCTTACCTATACAGTCAACTGATTTTTGCCAAACCTACGAAGTCCATGTTAACGGGACAAAACAGTCTCTTCAACAAATGGTGTTGGGACAACTGGATATCTATAACCAAAAGAATGAAAGAGGACCCCTATCTCATCCCCTATACAAAAATCAACTCAAAAATGGATCAAAGATCTAAATATAAAAGCCAGGACCATAAAACTACTAGAAGAAACTGTAGGGGAACATCTTCAAGACCTGGTAGTAGGTGGTGGTTTCTTGGACCTTACATCCAAAGCACGTGCAACAAAAGAAAAAATAGATAAATGGGACCTCCTCAAAATTCAACACTTTTGCACCTCACAGGACTTTGTCAAAAGTCCTTTGTGAAAAGGCAGCCAACTCAATGGGAAAAAATATTTGTAAATCACATACCTGATAAGGGTTTAATATCCAGGATATATAAAGAGATGTTACAACTCAACAATAAAAAGACCAACGACCCAATTAAAAAATGGCCAAAAGTCTTGAATAGACATTTGTCCAAAGAAGAAGTACAAATGGCAAAAAAAAAAAACACATGAAGAAATGCTCAACATCACTAATGATTAGGGAAATGCAAATCAAAACTACAATGAGATATCATTTCACATCTATCAGAATGGCTACTATTAAAAAAACAGAACTACAAGTGCTGAAGAGGATGTGGAGAGATAAGAACACTTATTTACTGTTGGTGAGAATGTAGAATGGTATAGCCACTGTGGAGGACTGTTTGGCAGTTCCTAAAGAAGTTGAATATAGACTTGCCACGTGACCCAGCAATGCCACTACTGGGTATATACCCAAAAGAACTGAGAGCAGTGACACGAACAGACATCTGCACACCGATGTTCATAGCAACATTATTCACCATTGCCAAAAGTTGGAAACAACCCAGGTGTCCATCAACAGACGAATGGATAAACAAACTGTGGTCTATTCACAAAATGGAATATTATGGAGGTGTAAGAAGAAATGAAGTCATAAAGCATATGACAACAAGGATGAACCTGGAGGACATTATGTTGAGTGGAGCAAGCCAGACACAAAAGGACAAATACTGTATGACTGTGTTACTATGAACCAAATATATTGTGTAACGTATGTTTGATTAAAAAAAAAATTATATGTATCCAATACATTTCATTGAGAAATGTATGTATTTATTCATCTGTGTTTACTTTTTAGTTTTTTAAATGTTTATATTTTCAATTATTAAATGTACAAAATAAAATTTTAAAAAAATCACACAGAGAGGACACACAGAATGAGTAACTGGGAGGATCAGAGAATTTTGAGGTCTATTGACATTTAAATGGCCTGTCAGGAGAAGAGGGGCTAACAAGGCTGAGAAGTAATGCTCAGAGGGGTAATAGAATCAAGAGAGGATGTGATTCTGGAAGCCAAGGGAGGAAAGGAGTGGTCAACAGTGTCAGATGCGAGAAAGAGAGAGATCAAATGAAAGCAAGACTGGAAAAGAATCCAATGATCAGAACAATCCAGGGAGTCTCAGCACAGTGGTGAGAATAGACCAGTCAACAGTGGCTGCAGGGGGTTCGTGAGGAAAAAGGGTGAGCTTAGTTATGGGGGGGGGAAGCTTGAGGGCAGTAACTAAAATGGAATACAGTATTGTGGTTTATGTGAGCATGTGTCTACATGTGTGATTTGTTTTTAGTAAAGAAGACAATTTACCCTGCACCTTGCAACTGTGCCCAATCTTCCTGCCGTAAGCAATCACTCTCTCCCTGATTCCCCTAAGACTTCACCTGTCCCTTCCTCATGGCCCTTGTTATTTTCTTGTTTGTACAATATATATTACATGGTTTCTATATACTTTAATGGTCCTTAACTCTTTTGGGGGAAAATTCATGAAGAAACCAACTTTGACTAGTTAAAACCATGTTTGAGTCCACTACAGAGTGCCATCCATACGGTGGGTACCCAGCTAATACTTGTAAGAAATGAGTGACTAAGACAAGAAGAGAGGTTGGGTGTGTTGAGTCACTGCCACTTAAGGCCAACAATGAGATGCCTTAAGAGTTACAGCATTGTCCTCCACAGACAAAGAAAATTATAGAGAGAAGCAAGAGCCAGTGATGATACTGAGAGGCAGGTAGGCTTACAAAGATGGCTTTTAAGCTAAACTAGCTCTTTTGAGTCAGAAACACATTTCATTAAGGGTACCAGTCTATCTCCTGAATGTACCAGTAAGTGCAAAAAGAAGTATTTCATAGTTTGGAAAAAGTATTCAGGGTTTTGAAGATGTTTGCTTGTATTAGTAAATATATTTCCTAATAAACTAACAATGGAAAATAATCTAATAACTAAACGAAGTGAGTTCAACTTATTTGTTATAATTTTCCTAAACCATACCAATTCTCTAGTGTAGTTTTTTGGTTAAAAGAAATTGTAGGGAGGGTCTCAAAATAATAGTAACTTTAGCATTCAGCACAGTATCTTCCTATTTTCCTTCAAAAGCAAATTCCAGATGACTGTGAGGGAGGAAGAAGATGAATGAGAAAACCTATATACTCAGTTTCTAAAACCTTTGAGTGTATGACACTAGAGCAGGGTTGGGTTAGCAGGACCTCTAATGCTTTACTAAAGAGTCTTTTCAATTGTTTCATTTCCAAAAATCACACTCTTCAGGGAAATGAAAGTATCTATAGGTAGGTTTTCTTATTCATTTTCCTGATAATGAAAATAAATTAAGGATGACCTTGCAAAATCTGAAGTATTTCATACTGAGTTGTTTTATTAGTGTTCAAGTTCCCTTCTAGACTTGTTCATTCTGAGAGAAACCAAAATTTATGAACCTAAGTGCACACATCTCCCAACTAAGTGGAAAAAAAGCAAAAATAATTTTTTCATTTTCTGATTCTCTTATTTCTGTCTTTCCCTGGAGGGAGTGGTTGGCTTCAGAATCAAGAGAAGCATTTCCAATTGGCGAAACAAAAGAGTAATATTTGAGGTGATCAGTTGTGACAAGCCACAGATGATAAATTAGGCAATTAAAATGTGAAAAAATATCAGGACAATAAAATGGAATAGTTGAAGATATTCAATTGGAGATACAATTATCAGATAAAATAACTATTTTTCCAAATACTTCTAGAAAAAATTTAAAAGTTTTTTGAATTTAAACTAGAGCCACTTAAGGAAATAACCTAAACCAAGATTTATAATCTTAATTTTGGTTGTGATATTTAGGGAACACTGATAAAATCAGAAGTGATTAATAGTTATATTTTCAGTCTGGGGGAAAACATAAATTTACTTTATTTGAATTAAAATATTTATGAACTATAAAAGGCTTGTAATGCATAAAACTTGGCTGTAAGATATAGCTGCATATCGTAAAGCATTCAGTAAATTACAGAAAAAAATAAATTTGAGGGATCTTGCTTTACTTATGAGAAGACTTTATTAAAATAAACTAGAGGAGCAATAGCTATTATGAAGACATGTTATCAGCCAATCTATCAAGTCATCCATTTATGAGGGTGGGGTTCAAATTTAGGCAGAAGAAAGGCATCCATCACCCTCCCCCTTCCTCTCCCTGAATGCAGAACATCTTATATTCCAAGTACATGGCCATCAGTGCTCAATGGTGCCTAATTAGTTACACAACCCCTGTGTAGTTCAAAACCTAAATGATTTGGGACCAAGTGTCTGTCATCCTGGTTGGATTACATTATAAGAGAAACAAGTGAAAGCACACAACCTGTTAACGAGGTGAGGGAATAGGCCTTACAATCAAGGGCAAGAGACAGCCCTATTTCTATGGTACTGAGTGGACACATCATCAGGGGGCAGGTGGGGCCAGGGGGATATGAGCTTAGAAAGGAGCAAGGGATTCTTCAGGGAGAAGTAATTTCCTGATGGACTTCTTCTGTGCCCAGGAAGTTCTAGGATAACATATAGTGGGAATCTGAGATGCTGCTCCAAAGGAACTGGAGGCACTGCAGCTTGTCTCTGGAACCCCTCAGTGGGTGGATCTCTACTTCTATGTGAAGAAGAGACCCCCCACACACACACACACACACTCTGGACATGTCCCACCACTGATGAAAATGAGACCTCAGTTCTTGCTCCCTAAAACAGAAAAAGAAGCAGGAAAAGTGAGAAGCAAACTTGTAGTTAAGCCCGGGAGACACTAGAGTCCTGGGTGGGTGTTCTTGGAGAGCCAAAGCTGCTTTTCTGTCCTGAATAGCAATAAACAATATTTTCGATCTCCACAAGGCCTTCTGAGATCATTCTCTTTTCTTTTTTACTCTACCTTATCTTATATCTCTATCAGCTGAGATACCCAAAACCTGAAGGAGCCTAAAACCAGCACAAGCATATTTTAATTAACAGGCTGTAAAATGTTCCCTTCCTTACTGATATTTCAAAGCTTTCTTTCATTTTGTTACTGAATTTTTTTGTTGTTGTTGTTCAGCAATTCAGTATTTTGAAATAACAATCTCAGTTAGATTCAAATCAATGTTTCAATCCTTTCATGGTACCTTCTATCCTTGTCCATGTGTACATTTAATTTTTAAATTGTGAGCCAAAAACACAGATTAAGTTTCATATTACCTAAATCATACATATTTTCTCAATGCAATATGGACTCTTTTTGAAACCTTAGTTCCTATCTTTCTTCCCTTTATCTCCTTACCCCTGGAACATAACCCCTGACAGCTTCTTGTTTGTTTGTTTGTTTGTTTGTTTTTGAGGAAAACTGGGGATTGAACCCGGGACCCCATACATTGGAAGCAGGTGCTCAACCACTGAGCTACACCCACTCCCTGACAGCTTCTTAATGTCCTTCCTTCCCTTTTCTCCGTGTTCTTGCAATCATTTGCACACTTCTACATGCCCATCCTGTCATATATAGGGCTTTTTAAAAAATCATCTTTTTCCCTACAAAAATTGAATCATTCTATAGGCATTTCTCCGCATCTTAATTTTCTCACTGAAATAATGGAAATTTAGCTCAGTGAGTATAGATTTAATTTGTACTTTCTCATAGTTGCACAAAAATCCCTGCATGAATATACAATTTATTCAACTATTTTTGTGTTGATGAGCAATCACATTCTGAGCAGTTTTTTTTTTTCCTTCAACAAACAATCCTATGGAAAAATATTTTTGAGAATATATTCTAAAGTATCAAAGCTTTTGTTTTTAGGTGAGGAATTAAGAAGAACAGAACTGCTAGGTCAAAGGGTATTACAAATCACATATCTGCTAGAAGTCTCTGAAAATGTTGTTTTGCCCAAATCCTTACACACACTAGCTCTTATCACTTTTAAAATATTACTAACATAATGTATAAGAATTAGAATTTCATTGCTACAATTGATCATCTTTACACATTTCATTGATCAGGTCACTTGGATTTCTTTTCCTATGACTTGTCCATTTATAACTTATAACCATTTATATAATTTGATTATATGCCTTTTCTTATAAATGCATGGAAGCCCTTTGTATATTATAAATATTAACCCTTTATCAGTATTGTGTTTTGCAAATATTCTTTCTCCATAACTTCCATTTTTGTTTTTTATTTTAAATATTTTAACAATACAGACTTTATTCTTCCAGATACACATATCTTGAGATGATATTCTTTGTCCTGTTAAGGAAGAACCCTCCTGTTTTAGTTTGCTAAAAGCTGCTGGAGCAATATACCAGAAACAGGGTGGCTTTTACAACTGGGATTTGTTAGGTTAAAAGCTTACAATTCTGAAGCCATGAAACTCACCAAATCAAGGAATCATCAGGAGATGCCTTCTCCCTGAGCTGTAGCCATGGGCGATCAGGTACATGGCCGTGTCTGCTCGTCTCTCCTCTCTCCTCCAGGCCACGCTGCTTTCAGCTTCTGGCTAAAGTGATTTCCTTTCAGCTTCTGTGTTTCATTGACTTTCAGCTTTTGGTTCCTGGGGACTTCTCTCTCAGCTTCTGGGTTCCTCTTTGTCTCTGCAGCTTTTATCTGTATCTGCGGCTCTTTATTCCTCCATTTATAAAGAACTCCAGTAAAAGGATTAAGACCTACCCTGGGTCACATAATCTAATCAAAGACCCTTAACTGAAGTAATTTAATCAAAAGTTCCCACCTACAATAGGTTTACATGCACAAGAATGCATTAACCCTAAGTACATGATTTCATGGGGTCTGCAAAAGCTTCAAACTGCCACACCTCCTATTTTTAAGTGATTAAATGCTTTTGATCAGGAATTGATATTGAATCTTTTCAAATGCCTTTCAACATCTATCAAGTATATGATGTTTTTGTCTGTGATTTTTGATGGGATAGATTGTTAACATATTCCTCATTAGTCAACATTCCTTTCATTACTTAATAAACTATACATATGTAAAAATATGCATATTTAAATGAAATCAATATTTAACTAAATATATAAATAAAATATAACTTTAAATATTTACTTAAAATGAAGAAGTCAGTTATTAGTAGATTATTTAGGAATTTTTTAATCTATATTACTAAAAGAAATTACTCTGCTTTTTTATTTTGTAATATTCTGTTTTAGTTTTGGAACAAATATTATGCTAGATATTTATGATGGACTTATAAGCTTTCCATGATGTTCTATTTTCTGCAACCATTTATATAATATATGAATTTTCTGCGGAAACTCTGAAATAAGCAGCATGTAATACATGACCCTTCATTAAAGGGACTTTGACTTTTCCCCCCCAATTTCTATCACAGTATTCACCTCTTTTTACTTTCTGTGTTCTTTTTGAGCCAATTAAACCAATGTACAGTTTACTCAAAAACTTTCTGTTTCACAGATATTTCAGATTTAATTATCATTAAAGAGTTTTATTACTTTTCTATATTCAGATTAAACAAGTAGTGGTCCATTTTATTGTATTTTTCAGAGAACCAGATTGCAAATTTATTAATTTGAACAATTTGTGTTTTTAATCTATTATTTCAATTTTTATTCCAAACTATTTTTTCCTCAATGCTTCTCCTCAAATTGAATGAGTGACTCAATGTTTCATAAACTGCTCAAAAGAGCATTTCTCTGATAGATGTTGTTCTGATTTCCTGGCTGCCAAAGAAATATCATGCAATGGGTTGGCTTAAATCAATGGGAATTTATTGGCTCACAGTTTTTTAACTAGGAGAAGTCCAAAATCAAGGCATCATCAAGGCAAAGCTTTCTCCCAGAAGAATGTGGTGTTCTGGGATTGACTCCTGGAGATCCTTGCTCTTTAGCTTTGCTGTCACATGGCAATGCACATGGCAACCTCTCCTGGCTTCTCAGTTCTGTTGGCTTCTAGTTTCTGACTGTTCCTCTGTGGCTTTCATGCTATCTGAATTGCATTCTCTTTATAAAGAACTCCAGTAGTAGGATTAAGGCCAATCCTGATTGAGTTGGGCCACACTTTAACTGAAGTAATCTCCTCAAATGGTCCTAATTAAAATGGGATCACACCCACAGGAATGAATTAAGTTTAAGAACATGTATTTCTGGGGTACATAGTTCCAAACTTCCTTAGATGTTTAAATGTATACAGTGAAAAAAAAATGTTTTTCTGATTAATTAGTTTGGGACACACTGATATTACATTCCCTTTGAAGCTTCAAAATGCTCATTATCATGTTAAAGACACTGAGGAATTCTCAAGTAAAAAAATTTTATTTTTTATTTAACACAGCATTTTCCAAATTATTTTTACTCCAGAAATACTTTCTATGGTGTACTATTGACATTCTGTTGCATGGTATCGGACAAAACATCGGGAAATTCTGGTTTCAGGATATTTGTATTCCATATTGCTTGTTTCTTAATGAAAGCATTCAATGATACAAATTTATCTCTTAGCACCTGTTTGCATCTCATATTTTTTTACACATAATGCTTTCTACTGTCACTTCCTTGAATTCTTTGATTCAAAAATTGTATAAGGTAGTTTTTAATGTTTGTACAGATAGGTTTTGATTTATACTTTTGTTATCAGTGACTCACTGTGTCGCATATATAGTTTGTATAATTTTTAAAGCAGTTCTACTGAAATATATTCACACACCATACAATCCGTCCAACATGTACAATCAATGGCTCTCAGTATAATCACAGAGTTGTGCATTTATTACCACAATCAATTTTAGAGCATTTTCATTGCTCTAAAAAGAAAAACCTCATATGCCTTGTGTCCCCCTATTATTGACACTTAGCATTGGAGTGATAGTTTTGTTACAATTGATGAAAAATATTAAAATATAACTGTTAACTATAGTCTATAGCTTGCATTAGGTATATTTTTTCCATATATCACCCAATTATTAACATATTGTAATATTGACATACATTTGTTCTAGTTCATTAGGGAACATTCTTATATTTGTGCTATTAAACACAGTCATTATCGACAACAGGGTTTACTATGGTATACAGTTATAATTTTTACTTTGAGGAATTTATTGGGACTTTATTTGTGATAGCTTATGTTACCAATTTTTAAGTATTTTCATAGGTCCTGGAGGAAAAGTATTTCTATTTGCAGAATACAGAGAATCTATATACATTACACATTTATATACCAATAATTAGCATTATTAATTACAAATTATTAAAATTCTCAATAACTCTATTTTTACCTGTTTGATCTGTCAAAGAATGAATGAAATATATTCATTCTTATAATATTCTGACATAATTCTAATATATTGGAATTGTATTTTGACTATTTCTCCTTATTTTCTATCAGTGTTTTCCTTTATAAATTTCAATACCATACTCAATAAGCCAAAAAAAATGATTTATGATTATTCCATCTTCATCACCTCCACCCCAACCTCTTATTGTTCTCAATTCCTTTATCATGTTTTATTTTTCTTTATAATTTATATCTCTGGGTTACACCATATTCCTAGCATCTAGAAGAGTGAATGGTACATAGTGTGTACTCAGAAAATATTTGAATTAGTAAACCAATTATACTCTATATCAGATAAAAACAGACCCTCTGTACATTTTATCAATGATCTGATTTCCTTATTTTTCTGCTCATCTACTATCTTCTTATCTTATACTTTTATTCTAAAAATAAATAACTTTTATATCTATAAATTCACAAAATTCTACTTGTGAATGGGATAGTTGCATAAAGTTTCTTGCATCAACATCAAAACCTCTTTTAATAGGATCATTTAACTTTTAAATTTATTATCAAAATTGTTGGGGATTGAATCACGTCTCCCACAAAAAGGATGTCCAGTCCCAACCCCTGGTCTTGTGGGTGTGAACCCATTTATAAATAGGACCTTTAAAGATGTTGGTAGTTAAGATGTGTCCAAACCAAATGAGGGTGTACCTGAATCCGATACAACTGAAGTCTGTATAAGCAAAAGAAATTGGGCATGGAAGGAGAAAGCCAAGGGAGAAGCAAGAAGCCAGAAGTCAAGAGAACCCAGAAGAGAAAGGAAATGCTATCACCATGTGACAGAAAAGCCCAGGAACCCCAAAGATAGCTGGCAGCCAGTCCCAGGATGCCACAGTCTTCTGGGAGAAAGTACTACCTTGCTGATGCTTTGATGTTGGACTTCTCCTACCCTCAAAACCATAAGCCAGTAAACTCCCAGTGTATGCTATTTGTTTTAACAGCTGGGAAACAAAGACAGCAACTAGTAGGATTTATATTATTTTTTTAAATCTAATTCTCTATTATGCTATTGGCTACTTAAAAACTTTTAAGAACATAGTTAATCAACTTTTCCTCATTATCAACTTCAGAATAAAATTTTCTATCAATTAGCATGTTTTACTTTCTTTCTCCTGTTCTACTCCACCCTCCCTAGATTTGAAGTTGTAGTATGTGATTCTAGACCAGTCTCCTCTTACAATTAATTATTCTAAATTATTTATCTTCCACTTCAATTTTTTTTTTTTTTACTGTTTTGTACTTGTGTGATTTGTTTGTTTCACTTGGGTGGGAAATAGACATCTCACGGTAAGTTGCTCCCAGGTTGAAAATCTACAGCCATTAAGAAAGAAGCTAAAGCATGCTTATGGGAGTTTGAGGAATCCAGAGAGATATCAGAATGAAGCTTAGACTTGGTCTAAACATATTCACCCAGTTGCCTCATATAATACCAGGGAATGGGGCAAGGAAGAGTCTGGAGCAACTACTGATTGTGGCCAAGGAGGTACAGGGATTGGCCATTCACATGTCTTCCAGCTTCACCTCATAAAGTTAAGAAGTGTGAGCAAAGAGCTTCCTCCCCATCCGCAGCGCCCACAGACTCCAGCGGCATATTAGCCCAGAGTATGGAGAGGCCACACCTAGAGACTCCCTGTTAGGAATGTAGTCCACGTGACATGCTAAAATAGAACCAACATGTTGCTAACATACCAAGAAAGGCTGCTCACCCTCTTCCCTGTTCCAGGAAGATTCAACAGAAACTTATGCACACTCAGATAAAGATCCACAAATGCTGGGCTCATGAGGGGAGGATTGAGACATTCAAAAAAGAATGACAGAATTGCCCTGAAACCCAGGCTCACACTTTTTTGGGGGAAGAGGGGAATTCTTTGCTATATCCATGTAGTTCTCTATGTGGGAGAGACTTACTGTGCCAGGGAGACTAGCTCAGGACCAAGATCCGGGTACCTGAGTTGAAGAATTGGTGGATGGAGTGGGGGGGTGGGCAGTGGTATATGGGAACTCTGTATTTGATGCATGACTTTTATGTAAACTTACAACTTCTCTGTTATAAATAAAATAAATAAATCGGAAAAAAAGAAGTCTATGTGGTGGCAATTTGGGAGGAAATTTTCTTTCTTGGGTCACATAGATTTTCTAGGGAAGGATAAATTATTGATACATTAATTAATCAAATCAATATACTTCATTTTTTTTATATATTAGAAATTTTTTGTTCATTTCATTAAATTGGCATAATGACCTGACAATATTTGTGATTTAAACTAAAAAGCCTAACACAGTCCTGGTACATGAGAAGCACTCAAATATTGTTAACTGATCTTCTAGAATCTTTTAAAAGCTGCTTTCTAGAGAATTAATTGTTAAGTTTGGTGTCTACCTCACATTTTGTGAAAGTGAATTATCTATGGGATTAGCCATTCAGTTAGACTCTAGTTTCCCTCTGCAGGGATGTGATTAACTATCATTTCTACTAGAAGCTTGCACCAAATCAGGCTATTATATCCAAATGGAGGCATGATGAGGCATTTTCATACCCCATGCAACTCTTCCCCTGACATCATGTCAATACAAATCTTCCTATATTCTTTCCCTAACTCAGTTAGGTCCTTCCTGGGTTGCCATTAGCATAATTGACCTGGAAATTATAGATAATAGCAGCAAGAAGAGGTTTTAACAGGCTGGATGGCATTATTTAGTCTTTTTTTTTTTCTAATGCCCTTTTTATGACTATTATTTCACTCTCATTCTATTTACTGACCATTGTCGAAGCCCTGAGGCATGTGAAACTGCTATGAAGCACCCTTTCCCCCCAAAGTCAAGCCTTCTATAATGTTATTATTCCTTCAGTAACCTTCAAGTTCAGTTACTTTTCGGTTTTTATGTTCCAAGGGGTAAGTGCCCTTCCCAAGACAAATCAGGAATATAACTGGGATCAGAATGCCTGCATTTTTGGCTCCCAGTTCATTCGACTGGAAAACTGTGCGTTCCTCTGGATCTGAATGCTGCCCGGCCCATTCAGAAGGTAGAATGTAATGTTCCAGCTGTTGGCTTGTATTTTAACGTCCATACCTGGGCATGTGTATCATTTCTGCATGACCCATCATTAAGTCTTGGTCTTTTGACTTAGCTACACACTAGGATAGACCTCAGGCAAGAGTACAGGGCAGTATGTGGTATCACAATAACAAATATGTTTTTGTCTGGAAACTTTCAATCAGCATTAATGTGGAAAATTCAAAAAGCACACTTCTTGCCATCTGTGGAGTAGAATAGCCTGGTTAATGAACATGGAGCCAATCCCACTGGCTTGTAAACACCCTTGGCCATACTTCCAACAAATCTTACTAACTCTCCAAGGTCGGGTTTTGTCAACACTTGGATGGAAGTCGCCCAGAGAAAACCTCAGGTGTGGTGAAAGACATGTTGATGATTCAGTAGTTGGCAATCTCCCATCTGAGTCAATAATTAACTTCAGTATGATACTACTGGCATTCTGGCATTCTAATGCTTATGCAATTTGCATGGTTTAAAAATAAGACTCATTTGAAACTATTGGACGTAAAGGTTGTAAAAAAAAAAAAGAACCTGGTTGTAACCACAATTCAGAATTAATTAGCTAATAATTTCTACCAAGCTCTTCAGAATTTTTTGTAGAGAACTTTTTTTTAACCTTAATTTCTCCATAAAATTATGATTTCCTTGGAAAAATTAGTGTGGACATAACAGCTGTAAAGTAGCATCTTGACAGTGTTGTGGGAATAGTTTTCTCAAGCTGAAGCATTGTGTGAGTCTCCCCAAAATGAAGGCCATGTGCGAGTTGTTTGCCACAGGGCAATGAGGCCCAAGCACCTCCATCTCTGAGCAGTCAACAAATCCTTCTCTTTAGGGAAAGGCACAATTTCTGAAGAAATAGCAACTGCAAATATGTATGCCTTTTTTACTTTGACCTTTTCATCTTACATTCAACATCTTGATGCTTAATTTTTAAAATTATACCTTCCTTTTATTCAACCACAAATTCCTGAGGTTTAGGCCCACTGTTCTCACCACTCTGCCTGCACAGGGGAACAGTAAATGAAGCCTGGGTCTCTTCCTCATTCATCATCCAGACAATAAATTCTAAGTTGACAAGCTCATGCTGGTCAGATTTCCAAGCAGCTGAAGAAAAATGTCTGAGACTAATCTAAAGGAAAAGGTGAGGGGGTGTAACTGATCCAGACAGGTTGGCCCTACGAAGGCCATATGATGTGACAAGACTGGGAAACTGTTATTTTAAGAGACTACTTGGAAGCAAAAATGGAAATACGCAAATATCCAAACTACTCTTAAAGGCACCATCATTTCTAAAAATAGCTTTTAATTTCAGAGCTAGAAGGGCCCTTAGAAATTACCTCATTCACATTTGAAGTAAAAGTAGGAAAACTGGAGATTTAAGTGATTGTCCATTCCTCATAGATGTTTCCTGGGAAATCATGAAGAGGAAATGAAGACCGTGCACATTCTAAGCAAAATGGTGTAGAGAAGGATAGTTGCACAGCCAGCCTCCTTGTAGTCAGGCCGTCTTTCGATTCTATGGCATGCTCTTAGATTTTTCCCCTGTGATGTCCTTCCCAGACAATGCCTGTCTGAATGTTTCATAGCCTACCCCCTCCCCTTGAAATGTGCCTGCTTCATCTCCTCTTTCCTTCAGTACTGGGAAGTAATCTAGCTAAACTAGTAAACTCCTTTGGAGAAAATATTTTAATGGTTAATAATATGCTATCTCCTCTAATATTACATTTTAACAAATGCTATCAATGCTTTAATCTGGCAATTTTTAAATTATTTAAACACACACACATCTTTTCTTGACCTATCTCCCATTTCTCTCAGTATTTGATAGCAAACAAGAAAAAGTTGGGGCAGAGAGCTATTATTTACATTTTTAAAAATCTGAATTTCTTGTTTTCTATTTTAACTGGAGTCATTCTTCGTAATTATCTAAATAATATTTACATTTTTCCATATGCTGTACATAATACTCTATTACTTTTCTGATTTTTCAAAGGTATCTCTGGTTTTATTTTATTTTTTATTTATAATGCTATTTACTTGTGCTCACTGTCCATTTTCCTTGATTTGATTTACTAAGGACTTACCTTTTGATAAGTACTCCTTGTAGTGTAAGTGATCAATTTTATATTTTGTCTGTTTTCTAATTCATTAATTTCTGACTTCACCTCTATTAATCCTCTTTATTTCTTCCCTTGAATTTTGCTTGTTATTGATTTTTTGTTTTATATTGCTTTGTTTAAGTATGAGTCCTTTTCACTCTTTATTTAAAATGTTTAGTTCATGTTTCCTTTTTTAAAAGAATAATAGCATTTAATGTTATAATTATGTCTGAATCCATCTCCATCCTATATGTTTATACATGTAATGAGCATATTGGTCAATTGCCCTCCGTTGCACACTTCCCTTTTCTGATAGTGTGTCCCAACAGCCTCTACTGAGCAGGAGCCTAGGACGCTCCCTTCCCAGTCCCAACTAACTGGTCAAGGATGGGCATCTGATCCAGCTGGACCAATTTGCTCTTCTTCAAGATCAGAGTTGAAACACAGTGACTCCAGTCAATGTCTGCTGAACATCAACTGGGATATAAGAAAAAACTGGAGAGACCATTTAGCCCAAGATAAAATGGAACCAAACAAGTGAGGCTGCAGATAAGCCTGGGCACAGAGGAAGAACAGAGAGATTATGCCAAATGATACAAAGATATAGCAGGTGGTTACCTTCATTCTTGCAATATTTCCCATCCTGAAGTCTTGTTTCTTTAGTCAGGGATAGAGAATTTGGTTGCAAGGAACCAAATGATTTTTTTTTTTTTCTGAAGTACTGGGGCTGGGTAACCTTGGACCTGATATGTGGGAAGCCAGTGCTCAGCCGCTGAGCCACATCTGCTCCCCAGAGTTGGTTTTTCATTTGTTTGCTTATTGTTTGTTTGTTTTGTTTTTAGGAGGCACCGGGAATCAAACTCAGGACCTCCCATGTGGGAAGCAGGCACTCAACCACTTGAGCCACATTCGCTCCCCCCAAATAATTTCTAACACAGTAGCTCTTCAATTTTATTTTTAAATTCATTTATCATATTTTGACATTATTTTAAATTTTTTCAAAAATTTAAAACAGCGAATTTAGTTTATATGCTAGCCTGTGGGAAAACTAGCCAGTTGGTTCACATACTTACTCTACAGTTTATCTTGTAACAGTGACTTGAATTTTTAGTAGTGCCTGGGTTTCCCTGTTTCTTTCAAAAACACCCATAATTCTACAAAAGAAAGGAAGTAAGCTGTTTAGATGGGAAAACCATGTACTAGTTTCCTATTGATGTTGTAACAAATTACCATGAACTGTGCAGCTGAAAACAACATCAATTTATAATCTTACAGTTATGGGGTCACACGTCTGAAATGGGTCTCACTGGGCTAAAATCAAAGTGTCAGCAGAACTTTGTTCCTTCTGGATGCTCTAGGGGAGAAGCCACTTCCTTGCCTTTTCCAGTTTGTAGAGGCCAACTGCCTTCTTTGATTCATGACTGTTTTCTCCGTCTTCAAAACACATCACTCCTACCTCTGCTTCCATTGTCACATCTCTGCTTCTGACCCTCCTGCTTCCCTTTTATAAGGACTCTTGTGATTACACTGGACCCAACCAGACAATCCAAATAATCCCCCTATCTTAAACTCCCTAACTTAATTACATCTGCAAAGTTCCATTTACCATGTAAGGTGACATGGTCACAGGTCCTTGGTTTCAGGATGTGGACATCTTTAGGAGCCATCATTCAGCCTACCACAGAGTATTAGATTAAGGGCTATTTATTGTCATCCTAAATCTCTAACTGTTTGATCTTAAGCAAGTCACTTAAGTTCTCTGTTCCTCAGTTTCCTCTTATGTAAGATAGAGGGATTATACTAAATGAATTATAAAAATCTTCCTAGTCCAAAATTCTGCTTCTAGTTTACCATGAATAACACATAAAATAACACCAAATTGTTAGCGTAATTGTGGAGGTTTTTTTTTTCTGAAGAATATTTTGCTAATATTAACTACTAGCTCTCTCAGTTTCAGGCACGCATTTAAATGTTCCCTCTCATTTGACAAGAACAGCATTCTGCTTCCCACCATATATAATTATTGTGTTCTTTCTTAATGATACTGTTCCTCATTCTTATTCAATACTTCCTTTCCTTTCTAATGTTTCTCCTTATTCCTTCCTGCTTATACCACCCCACCTCCTAATTCTCTTGCCAAAAAAAGGCAAATAGCTTGAACGACCAAGCTAATATGGTGTGGCTTTTTAAGGAGCTTAATTAAAATGAATACCCCATTGTTTTTTTCATTCATTTCTCTAAAAATATAGAAGTAAAATATGAGCCCTCCATATTATCACTAGGCATTAACTATTCCCTCTTTATCCACTTCCATCTCACAAAATAATAAAGCTCTACTTGGCCAATTATTTGTGTAAGATTTCTAATAAAATGCTATTTTCATAAAATAGCAACTGTTGGAAAATGTTAGCATTTGCATCCACGTTTTTCCTTTCCTTGACATTATTGCTCATTTGAAATTTCAATATCTTAACCTGATGAGGTCCTCTGGTACTTTTACAATATTGAAAGATGGTCTGGAGAGGAATCCTTGACCAAACAAGAGAGATTAAGGAAATTAACCTGGTCACAAGATTAACCTTTGTAAGGTCAATTAAGTAGCAGAGCAATCAGTGTCCAAAGGGATTAGAGAACTCAGATGTGGCATGAATATCCATGGTAAAAGAATCCCTGGACCAAATATAATTGTTACATATTTAGATGTTAAATTTTAACCCTATGATAACCATCTGAAAAACAGGTGAAAAATATACTCAGATAGAAATGAGAAGACACTAAATAGGGTACAATACAAGAAAGCAAATAAATATAAATGTAGGCTTTAACAGAAGTTAGGGACCAAAAAAAGGTATGACTTATAAAGGCTAAAAAGCAAAAAATGGCAAAGAAAGAGTTGTATTATCAGTAGTGGCTTTAAATGTGAATGGATTAAACTCTCCAGTCAAAAAGCAAAGATTGGAAGAATGGATTAAAAAAAAAAAAAAAGCATGACCCACCTATATCCTGTCTGCAAAAGACTCACTTTGAAGTCAATGATACAAGTAGGTTGGCAACGAAAGGTTGGAAAAAATATATGCAAGTAGTGACCAAAAGAGAGCTGGGGTGGCTATACAAATATCAGACAAATAGACTTTAAGTAAAAAACAGTTATTAGGGACAAAGATGGTCATTATATACTGATAAAGTTTCAATTCAACAGGAAGATGTAACAATTATAAATATATATGCATCTAACAGCAGAGCCCCAAAATATATGAAGTAAATACTGACAGATTTGAAGAGAGAAATTGACAGCTCTACATTAATAGTAGGAGACCTTAACACAGCACTCTCAATAATGGATAGAACATCCAGTCAGAAGATTAATAAGGAAGTACAGGACTTGAATGATACACTAAACTAACCAACAACTTTCTTTGCAGAAATGGAAAAGGCAATCATCATATTTATATGGAAGGTCAAGGGGCCCTGAATAGCTAAAGCCATCTTGACAAAGAAGAATAAGTTGGAGGACTCACACTTCCAATCTTAAAACTTATTACAAAGCCACAGTAATCAAAACAGCATGGTACTGGCACAAAGACAGACATACAGACCAACGGAATAGAGTTGAGAGGTCAGAAATCAATCATCACATTTATGGCCAACTGATTTTCACAAGGCGGCAAAGACCACTCAATTGGGAAAAAAAATTGTCTCTTCAACAAA
>JAQZBX010019089.1:0-34062 GCA_029593785.1 Cabassous unicinctus
CTCCACAAGGTCAGCTGTAGACTATCAGGCGAACGGCTCGCTTCTCTTCTCCTGGGGCCTTCTTTCCAACATCAAAACTCCTTCAACTCTGTTCTTTGCCTTGCCTTTTATATTCAATTCCCCACCCACCAAGTGGTGGGGCTCAATGCCCTACTGACGTGGCCCAGTCAACGCCCTAATCATAACTTAATCATGCCCAGATTAACAGATCAGTTTACAAGCATGATCCAATTATATTTTTGGAATTCATAATTACATCAAACTGCCCAACTGCAACAGGTGTATACCCAGAAGACGTGAGAGCAGTGAGACGAATAGATATCTGCACATCAATTTTTATAGCAGAGTTATTCATGACTGCCAAAAGTTGAAAACTTTATCAACTGATGAGTGGATAAACAAATTGTGTTGCATACACACGATTGAATATTATGCAGCAGTAAGAAGAAATGAAGTCGTGAAGCATATGAAAACATGGATGAACCTGGAGGACATTATAGTGAGTGAAGCAAGCCAGATACAAAGAGACAAATACTGTATCATTGTGCTATTATAACTAAATATATTATGTAAATTCATGAAATTAATATTCAGAATAAAGGTCACTAGAAAATAGAATGAGGGTAGAGAATGGAAAGCTGATGGTTAATTTGTGGAGAATTCATTGAAAGATTGTTTGAAAAGCTTTGGAAATGATTGGAAAAGGTGAGAGCACATAATGGTGTTTGTGACTAGCAGAGCTATTATATGGGTATGACAGTGGTTGAAAGGGAAAGTTTAAGGATATTTACATTACTAGAAGGAAAGCTAAAACCTATAACATGGGACTTTATAACATAGTGAAACTTTATGTAAAATATGAATATGGCTGATGTTGTATATATGACTGTTTTTACAAAATAGAAATAGAAATAAACTAGAGAGAAGGAAACAGAATAGCAGCTATGCTCTGTAGGGGAAGCAAAGAGAGATTGGGAGGTGATGAGTTTTGTTTGTTGGGTTTTTGCGTTTTAGTATTATTACTGGAATAATAAAAATGCTCTAAAAATGATTGAAGTGATGAATGCACAACTATGTGATTATACCAAATACCATTGATTATACACTTTGCATGGATTTATGCTTTATTGATATGTATAAATTAAATTGATTTGTTTAAAAAAATCAACTTACTACAAAAAGCTACTAGATAATTTGTTGATATAACCATATTTATAAACATCTTGGGAAGTTCTTCATATAATATCCTGTAATTAAATGACTTTTTGTTCCTTTTGTATAATGAATAATTTATTTGATATATATAATAAAATGTACCTTTAAGGAAAAAAGAATTCAAAGTGTTGGGTGTAGTAAAATACTTAAGCTGCACATTTGATATATAATTTCTCTAAGTTTGTAAAGAATAACTCCTGTTCTCTAACTGAAACCCTAATAGTTGTGATAATGACAACATATAAATTTAAAGGTGGACAATGCTCATTTGCATTGTATGCATAGGTATTATTGTTCTTCTTGATATTAAAATTGCAGAGAATCACAATTTGGCCTCTTTATTATTCAGAAAGTGCATGATTTATTTTCTCAGCTAGACCTTAATAGGGAAAACAGCACTGTAGTTATCTTATGCACAGCTTAAGATATATTGCAGTAACAAAAAAAAAGTTCTGAAGCTCAAAGATAATTCTTGTTCATGTAAAGTTTACTGCCGATCTGGGTTTCTCTCCAGAATAGCTCCCCATCAAATGATGTCTTCAAGTTGCCATCTTAGCAAGAATTGCTTTCACAGTCAACAGTGCAGTGGAATCTAGAATTTTGAACAAGAAATTAAATCCTTCCACACAGAAGTGGCAAACATCACTCTCCTTTCATATTTCTTTGGCCAAAGGTTATCAAATGGTCACAGTTCAGGGGGAGACAAATACAGCACCTTACTGTGCTGAAGGTAGAGAAATGAAATTATTTATGTGCAGTACTAATATGTACTATTCTTAAAAAGCATGCTTTTTATGATGAGGGCATGTTTACAATTAAATACTTAATGACTATGAAGGAGACCTTGCATAAAACCTAGCATGCCCAAGTGATTGCTTTGATTTAAAAATAAAAAGAAGAAAGTTGTTATTATCATTTTTAATTTAGCTCAAATTATCTTCTTCTAGAATATATTTCCACTAGATAAACTGGGAGTAGGAATCCTTTTTGCAATTGTGCAAACTCCACTAACATATTCTTCAAAAAGACATATAGCTGAATGAGGGTGATCCTAGGACAGGCACGTTCATATAATTTTGATTATGATTCACAGTAAATTCTATATCTTTTATTTCCAGTATAATTTTATACATTTAAATGACCTTTAACTAGACAATTAAGGTCAGATACACATCTCTTATAGCATTCTGCAGTTTTAAAAGTCATCCTGGATTTTGCCTCAGAGTAAGAAAATTTTATCCTCTACCACTGATGGCTTTAAAAAGGTGTTCAGGCTATCCATTCCAAATCTCCAATCTAACTACTCAATAGAAATTTTATCCATGTTAATAACATCCAAATCCAGTCTAGTCAGATACACCTGGATATTATTAGTGCCAGAGACAACATCCCTTATTTAAAAGTTTTTCCTTACAGCTATTGATTTATGGAGAGTTTCTGAATATATTTAGACTTCCTTTGCAGTAGGAAGAAAGATGAGGAAGCTATGTGAAGTACTTTGATTATAAAATAACAGAATATTCTCAAATGGATTACAAATACAAATTATAATAATTCTAAAAAATTGTACTCATTCATTCTTTCATTTAAAAAGGTAATGTATGACTAATAATTGGCAAATGAACTGCCAGTTTCTTGAGATACGTTGAAGAACAAAATGGACAGAATCCTGCTATTCCAACTGTTTACTGGAGACATGTTCTAGCAATCTGAATATATAAAATGTATGAAGACCATCGTTTTTATCATTCTATTAATTTCAGGTGGATTTATTTAATGTCCAATAACGCTAACTACATATATTTGCAGAACAGTGTTTATCTTTTACCTCCATTTATCTCATTACTTCCAAAACACAGATAATTAAACTTATATTTAGGAAATAAAAAAAGATATTAACCTTAAAAAATTAATATCGAATATGTGGGCATAAGCCTGTAAGTAAAAGATGTTGGAAAGATAATGATGGGTCATGGGAATATACTATTTATTTGGCTGTTTCTGCAGCATGTTAGTGTTGTACACAATAAAGAATCATAAGAATTTCCTTATTTTTTAATACAAAAGCTTTATCTAAATGTCATTTCCAATATAAGCTATAACTATTTGATAATCTGAATAAACTTACAATTACAAATCAATCACCTCTCCTGAAAAAATGTAGATAAATTAAGTTCTTGTTATTCATTTATATCTCTGTATCATTAATTTTATTTCTACTTTAATGCAGATAAATTTCCACCCAAAATAAATATCTCTGATATATTCCCTCTCTCCTTGAGTAATCACATTTCTTTCCATTAAAATAATGAGCTTACCTGAAAATAATTGATCTTAGCTCCTTTGAACATTGCTAAAATTGAAAACCAACCTATTTTTAAAATTAATATTCATTTTACTCAGATAGAAGGTGAGTTTGAACTGGTAATCCCTAAAGCAATTATAATTAGTGCTGTATATTCAAAAAGTGGAACAATAAGTTTCCCTTTTTTCCTCAAGAAATATTGAGTCAAATAGTTGATATTCAAGGTTATTAGCATGGACATAGATAATTTAAAAAAGTTTTTCTTTCCTTAGAGAATAGAAAAATAATTTGAATATTTTTTCACATTTGAAGTATTTCTAAATTATTAAAAATAATTTAAAAATCCATAGTTTCCTTAAAACACAGTTAAATTTGAATTCTATGAATATTTGTTTTTTTGCAAATATTTTGACCCAGTCTCTGGTTTACCAGTTCGTGAAACTTCCAACTCATAAATTTAGAATATCTCCTCATGTGTTTAAAATCCTTTACTTTCTCTAGGTAATTTTGTATAGTTTTCAGGGTAGAGGTCTTGCATATCATTTTCAAAATTTATTTCTAAGCATTTGATATTTGTAATACTATTTGAAATGGATTTTTAAAAAATTAACTAGCCTGTGATTGGTTGATATGTAAAAATGCAACCTATTATCCTGTGACCTTGCTAAATACACTTGTCTTAGTTTAACAAAGGGCTGCAAATGCAAAGTACCAGAAATGGGTTGGCTCTGATAATGGGATTTTTATTAGGGGAAAACACTTACAGTTCTAAGGACATGAAATGTCCAAATCAAGGCACAATTAGAGATACTTTCTCACCAAAGTCAGCTACTGGTTATCCTGGTGTCCTGCCACATGGCAAACAAAGATGGCAGCTGATCTCTGTCATGGTCTCAGCCTTCCCCTCTGGGCTCACCGTCTCCTGGATATCAGCTGTGGACCATCAGTTTTATGGCAGGGCTCTTCTCCTCAGCCTTGAGCTGCTCCATGGGCCCAGTCCCTCGGGGGCCCCTGTGCTCAGCTAATTCCAGACTCTGGAACCTCTCTCAGCCTCTTGGGGCTTCTCTGTTTTTCCTGCAGTCCTCTCTTTCACATGGCAGGATCAAAAGTGGTGGCTTCCTTCTTCTGTGTCTCTCTCGCTGTGTCTCTGTTTGTATCAGACCTAGCAAAAAGGCAGAGACCCAACCTAAGTCATACTTACTGGTGTAGTCCAATCAAAAGTGTCCCATACCCACAGGAATGGATTAGTTCAAGAATTTAATCTTTTTCTTTCTGGGATTCTTAAAAGAATTTCAAACTGTCACAACACTTAATAGTTGATAGATGATTTTTAGATTCTCAGGGATTTTATGTTGACAATCATGCCATGCTGTGGTAGATTAAAGTATGTACCTCAATTTAGACAAGTTATTCCTCTTACTCTGCACTTCTGTGGGTTTGAGCCTACTGTAAATAGAACCTCATGAAGCTGATATCTTTAGATAAGGTATAGCCTAACTGAATGAGGATGGGTTTTAATCTGGATTACTGGAGGCTTTATTAAAGAGAAAGTCACAGGCTGCAACCAGGACCTGGAAGTCAGTAGAAACCAGAAGAGCAGGGAGAAAGGACAGGACATTGCCATGTGACAGGAAAGTCAAGGAACTCCAAGGAGTGCTGACAGTCAATACCAGAATATTACTGACCTTGGGAGGAAGCAAGACTTCTAGCCTCTGAGACCTTGAAAAAATAAATTCCCTCTGTTTAAACCAATCCATTGTGTGGTATTTGTGATAAGAGCTCAGGCAAACTGAGACACCAAGGTTGCCCTGACTGCTCTTTCTTTAAGGTACTGCTAAGAAGAGCTCTAAACTTCATATCAAAGACTAATGCCCAATGGGTAACTTTTATGGTATGTAAATTATATTGCAATAAAGCTGTTACAAAGAAAAGACAAATATTCCAGGATTTTCTTGGGGAGGGAAAAGTTTCCTCAAGAGGTTAAAATGTACTTTAATAAAACATTGAAAAATTAAAATTTTCAGCTGATGAAAGAACAAAACTAAATTTTGCCATCTGTCCCTCTAATTACAGAAAAAAATTGATTTTACTTTAAAAACTCTAAGTGTTACTTTGGGTGTGAATTTATAAAAGATGCTCTTAATTTAAAAGTAATTATTATGGATGAACTTAGAAAAACTTCTGGCACATAGAAATCACCAAATACATATTTGATAGATGCTTGTTTTAATTAATGAACATAGTTATATTTGAAAAACATGCCTCCTCCAATGTATAGCAAATGTATAATACTAAATGAAAACATTTTTCTCCGTTCAGTTCTACCATTTTGAAAGAAAAATTCTTTTAATGAAACCCCCTTAAGCAAAGATTTATTTCTCAAATTTTGCTAGATTTTCTGTTAGTCTCTTTTTTTTTTTTTTCAGTATTTGCCTATGAAAAGTTTCAAAAATGCAGAAAACATTTACAGTGAAAAATGCATTTACACCAGTATTTTTTTTCTTTTATATTGTTCTACTCTTAAGTGTTGTGAAATGTTCTCTCAAATCTATTAAATTCATACTAGTATTAATCAATTGATTCATCTCCAAAGTTTCATAGATGATATTTCCTCTATGGTTTTCAACAGGGAAACTGCCATGAAAACAGCAATATTTTAGATTAGCTATGTTTCATAACACTAGAATTTATATTTAGCCAGAGTTCACAGATATAGAGTGACTTGTTCAATTATTGATATGCTTCTATTCTGAAAAATAGATATCACAAGTTACTGAGACCACAAATCAGCTAATGAGGTCTAGGGTTTCATATGGGCAACTTCAGGGAGCTCCTGAGTAGTGGCAGCGGTAGGTAAGTGCAGAACTGTCCACTGCTCTAGAGCAGTTCAGTATTAGCAAGGCCAATAGCACATGTGGCATCAGTGTCAGCCTTTTTGTTGGGTACTGAGACAAAATGTTTGGGTTCAGGCCCTGTGGAGAGCTCAGATTCCCAGCTGCCCTGTGACTGAAATGAAGCCCTTGATGCCAGTGTATTAATAATTTTGATCCAGTGTAGAATTTGTTTAAAATGTTTGAAGTTGTGCCTTTTAGCAAATCATGACACAAACTTAAGCTAAAGGCAATGATGATATCTAAAAATCAGCCTATAATTTGGAAATTACAAGAATGTTTTGATCAGTGATTGACATTACAGCTTGTAACATTAGCTATTTTATTTTTCATATTATGGTAATAATAAAACATATTTCCTATAATAAATATATTAACATTAAAATGTAGTACTAAAATAAATGGCAAATATTTTAAATATTTTAAATATGACTTTTACATAAAATGTGTAAAGATTTTATGCTAAATCTAAATTTTGACAGTTAATGTTGTTGACTTATTGTGATAGGCTTTCAAATAAAATTTTTCCAACTCGTTTATCAACCTTATAACTTGTCACAATTTAAAAAAAGATTCTTGTAAAGACAGATGTTTTCTTATCCTCACGCATACCACAGGCACTGCTACCTCCATTCCATTGCAATGAAGACTCTCTCAATCTACATATAGCTCAAAAAATTAGGAAAGAAAGGGCACAAATAAATGTTGGGAATGAAAAATTTGACATGACATTAGATATACAAAAGATCTGACCAATTATGGAAATTTATCTTGAAAATTACTTCCCTATTTCCAACATTCCACACTATTTTTTCACAGTAACGAGGGTAGGCAGAATAAATCGTGTATTCATTTATTCATGATGGGTAACATGGGTAGACAGAATCAGTCATTTATTTATATAAACAATTGCTGAATACCTTCTGTGTTCAAAAATAAATATTAAGTCCAGGGATATAGAGATGAAAGACTGCTTTCAAGAAATAGATTAATGAAAAACAGACATGTATGCAAATAAAGGTGAAATGTCTGATAGTAATGGCAAGAGAAACAGATATTATGGTGGAGTCCCAAAGGAATTATTGGTTGATTTTCCCTGAGGGATTCAGAAAAAAATGTTAGGTAGGTCTTTATGCCTAAAATGAATCTTCAAAATTTATTGGTCACTGTTGGGGATTGAATCATGACTCCTACAAAAGACATGTTTAGGTCTTAACCACGGGTCTTATGGCTGTGAACTCATTAGAAGATATTATTAGTTAAGAACTGCCCACATTGAAGGAGGGTGGACCTTAATTCTCTATGGCTGAAGTCCTTATAAGCAAAAGAAATTGGACATGGAAGGAGGAAGATATAGGGAGTAGCCAGAAACAGGAAGTCAAAGGAACTCAGAAGAGAAAAGAGAAGACACTGCCATGAGTATTGCCACGTGAAAGAAAAGCCAAGGGCTAAGAACCTTGTGCAGTCAACCCCAAAATGCCACATGCATTGGGGAGAAGCTTTGCTTTCCTGACATCTCGATTTTGGATGTCTCCTAGGCTAAAACCATAAGCCAATAAATGGTAATTGTTTTAAAAGCCAGTGTTTACATGGTAGGACATAAATGAAGGTCCTTTTGACTGATGAATAAACATGAGAAAAATCACAGATATGTGCAATAGTATGGTATGATTTCCTCAATATGACAGTCAGTGCCAGAAAATAGTTACATGATTCTTCTATCAATTAAAATTTAGTTTAGCAAATAAATATCCTGTAGTATTCTTATAAATTTATTTATGATAAATTCATTTGTAATAGCAATAATTTTTATGATGATTTTATACACAATAGCAAATTTTAAGACTCATAGATGTTCATGACATGCATTACTTATGATGCCAATAATTGTTGTTGTGATTAAGTAAAGCAACTCCCATATTTCCTTAGTAAAAAGAGCTCCAAAATCAAACAAAAGAAATGTAGAACTCGTTCTTTAAAGAAAATGTCCATTAAACCAGACTTTGAATTTGGAAGCATTATTTCTGAGAGAGAATAAAATAATTTACTAGAAGAGAAAGGATACTTGATAATTTTATACTCTATTAAATTTAGGAGAAAGACAATAATTTACCAAATGTGTGCGTGTGTGTGCATGTATTTGTGAATGTGTGAATGTGTGTGCTATGTTAATACCTTTCTTTCTCTTTCCCGTCTTTGGATGCTGATCTTTCCCTTTGGATGATGGGTAACTAGTAAAGTCATTATGAGGATAATCAGAACAGTGACAACTTTGAAAATTTCTGTTGTCAAATACTGTCTTTTTTCTCTTAGAACCATAAATTAACACTAACTGAAGATGTCGGATTTTATTTACAAATATTTCAATATCTTTCAGCTCGTATATATTTTTGTGTTATGCCTTAAGTGTCACTGACAAGAGTTGGCAAAGTGAAGGCAGCAGACAGCAGCAAGATTGCTTAAGTTCTTATTTACTCAAGAATAGACACTCTAATTTTATATATACTTTATTGGTGTGGTTTGGTCCTGGGTCCAAAAAAAGACACATAAGAATGAGATATCTTTGTGCTGTGAATGTCTCTGTGCACAAATTTGATTGAACATTTAAAACTCGCAAGATTTTATGCTATTTATCTCATTCAATACTTAGAATGACCCCATGGGTTAAACAGAAAGGTATGAATGACTTCATTTTATAAAAAGAAAATTGATTATCAGAGGTTTATGGTTAAAGGTTATATGTACAGGAACTAATTAAATCTAGGACTTCTAAATCATGGTTCAATATTGTTCATTTTACATACATTGCCTCTTCAATGCCCCCAGGGTCCTTGCCCATCTCTATGGGATGCTACCATCCCACAATACGGCACTCAATGTGAATTGGTGATACAGTGATCCAATTAGTAATTAGGTCACAGTTCCAATCTTATGTATACACTCATCCAGAGCCTATTTATTCAATGTCTTGTTCACATGCAATCTTGTTCTGTTTTTAATCCAAAAGGATATAACAGACTAACTCATTATAAGACATTGTCATAATAGCTAAATATTGCAAGGGTACAATTTCCAGCCATCTTTTATGTCAGAGAACCTTGAGCTAAATGTTTATATTAAACTTTGATTTGCATAATAAGCATGTGATATCCAAATTGAGTTTATATATTCTCTAGTAGATAATGGGGAGCTCCAAGTCTTATCATAATGGTTACTTTTATATTTTTTCAGTTCTCTGATGCTGTAACCATCGCAATAGGAAGAAAATCACTCGCAAATATTGTGACTGGGTAAATCCATTATTTTCCTATTCGTACATTTCAGTGGCTTATATATTGTGTGTGAGATTTTGAATCAAAATTCTAGTGTCAGTAATTTTTAGAACTATTTAAACTCATCTACATATTTTCCACTTCATGACCAACTCTCTCTTGCTTGTTAGCAATGGAGCACTGAGGTGGAACCAAAGCTTCTGGATCTGGTTGCCAGAAGGTGTAAGATAAATAACAAATGCTAAAATTCATCCCATATATTCTGTTCCCCTGGAGTTTACTATCAGAGCATTTAAATTTTATGGAGAAGTATTAAGGCATATCTGAGATTCGTTGGAAATACTTATTTACTCAGTGGACTCCCTTCCCTGAAATAATAATAGACACTATTTCTTTATAAATGTGAACTTAATATGAGACAGGCACTGTGCTAAGTAGTGTTATTCACAAGATCCCTTTGTGAGGTGTGACCTATACGGATAAGGGAATGTTGGCTTTAAACTAGTTAAAATAACTTGCCCAGTGTCACATATTTCATAAGTAGCAGAAATTTGAGCCAGACTGTTATCTTCAAAGCCCATAACTCTAATCAGTATATATGCTCCCTCAATACAGGACTATTATCTAGTCCGAGACAGCAGATGCTAATGTCTGTTTTGCAGCAAGTGGTCCTTTCTGACCCTCATCAAATGATACTCATTTGTGTAGAATCAAGGCTGACAAGAATATATGCCTTAGTGGTCTTGTCATGGGTCTCCAGCACACCAAAGAGTACACATCCAAAAAAATGTTTGAAGAACCTTAAATACTGGAGCTGCAGGTTGCAGGTCAATAGAAAAGTTTTATAATAATTACAATAATAATAATAGGGAATATTACCTATGCTGTGAATAAATTTGTAAGCATCATCTTCTTTGAAACATACAACTACACTATAAGGCAGGTATTGTTATTATCACTCTATTATGGATAAAGCTATTTTTAAAAAGTCACCATTACAATGGAAGTTGAATGGCTCAAAGACTTCATACGAGTTTCAGTCAAAGCTGAGAAAACATTCTATTTCTAAAGCAACTTATTGATTTCATTAACACCCTCCATTCTCTAATCTGTATTTATGTAAATTATTAGTTGAAATAATATTAAAATTGCATAACCTTCACAACTATTTTTTGTTTTATTCACGTAATGAATGTCTTCAATCTTCTAAAGTTGAGCCTTTTTTTTAATCATCATGCTATGTGAACCACTCATTATTTGGGAGGGAAACAGTTCCCTCTTCCTCCTTCTCCTTCTTCTTTGTTCTGCTTCATCAGGAGTTTGGATACATGTTCATGTTCAATGAGTTAATGATTTAAGGCTTGTGTATTTGTGTGTGCGTGTGTGTGTGTGTGTGTGTGTGTGTGTATGCATGGGCTTTACAATAGCCTTAAAGTTTTCAAGCACTGATGCAAAAAACAATAATATGGATTTTTATTTTAAATGGTTTCTCTATCAGAAAGAACGGAGTATAAAATCAAAACAAATAATTACATCCAAAACACAATAATTTATTCTGAACTCTTTGGGGAGAAAGGTAAGTTTGGATGAACCTGTGAGTAAATGTTCACTCCAGTCTCTCCTAAATTCATTTTCAGCAATCTTGAAATACATCAGGTATGTAGACCTTTGCCATATAGGAAAGAGTTGAGTGAATAGTCTCCTCATATTGGAAGCAATATAACTTCATTCAAAACTGTGTTCCCTAACTCTTAAAATAATATGAAAAAGTATTTCCAGTGAATGAGGACATCAATAAATGTGTTTTATAAAACCACCTACACTCAATTCTATATTATAAAATATTTTTAAGAATACAATAAATAACGAAATACAATCAGTAGTTCTTCAATTTCTGGTTCCTTTAAAATCAAATGCCTACTTATTACAAAAAAATTGAATATACACTGATTATGAGAATCCTAATGATTAAAAGACATTGTTGAAAAAAAACTTTTCAATCTTATCTTCATCATCCTGTTGGTGATATGAGGTCCAGGAAATGAATTGTTTTATTCTAAATTGCCTATATATAGAATAAGGGAAGGGAAAATTTCCACAAAATTTGATAACTTTTGAAAGCATACAACAGTGAATTTTCAAGTAAATTCAATTGGATATATTATGATGTTGGATGACACAGGATCCCTCTATCTGAGAATTTTTCCTCATAAAGAAATTTACTGGGAAATTAACTTAAGAAATTCATCCTTGTAGACAGACTGTCACTAATCTTTACTGTACATAACCCAGAAAAGAGTCACTTAATTTGATACATTTATTCTTAATAAGAATTCTAATTCAGATGATTTAAAAATTATGCATTATACCAGAAGTAACAGACTTGTAGAAAACTAATGATTCCTTAATTCAATTATGAAAATCACATCTAAACTTGTGTAATTTGTGAAAGAGAAGATTTTTCCAAATTATTTTTATTTGCCATGCAAAATACTTCTCTTAGTCATAATTTTTTATTATATTTTTTAAATGACCTAGAACATTAATTATATTTTTGCAGTTTAGCAAATGATTAAGTAAAATTTCATTCTTGTTTAAAAATGGATTTAAATAAAATACATTTACTTGGGATGAATGGATTATATATCATAATGACACATACAACTATATTTCTTGGGTAATCCATGACTAATGAATTTCCACAGAAATTAAAGAAGAGTGAGAAAATAATTACGAACAAAAGCAAATGACTTATGAGATGCAGGAGAAGTGGGGAGGAGTAGCGACTGTTGCCAAATGCAACAATTCCATACCAGAAACCCATCGATTATCATTTAAGATTAGTTGTTTTCTTATTATAGAAATGGTCTATACCTGCACTGCCCAGTACAGTAACCAATAGCCACTTGTAGCTGCTGAGAACTTGAAATGTGACTGGTGTGACAAAGCATGTGAATCTTTCATTTCATTTAATTTTATTTAGTTTAGTTTAATCAATATTTAAATATTCAGCATATAAATATTCCAAAGTGGAATAGGTGTTTCAGCAATACCTCTTGTTAGGAGCAGCCTGCCTTAAGAATGAGCACAGACTTGGGGTTTAGATATTACAATATTTGAATCCCTCATCTTCCAGTTACTCTTTGTGTGACCTTGGACAAGTTCTTGATATTCTTGGAAACATAGTGTGAGCATATAAAAGGAGAGTGATAAAAACTACTTCACAGGTAAAGGGAAGAATAAATAAAGCATTAAATACTATTATCATAAAGCTTGGTATTCAGTAGTTGCTCATTAAATTTTTAGCCACCTTTATTATTTTCCAGCACAAAGTTCTCAACATTCTCTTTTCCTCCATCAAATGAAAATTAGACTTTTCAGCAAATCTATAGTAGAAGAGAAAAATAATTTTAATTAATATGTTAATGATTTTGAATCTTATAATTTGGTAACTTTATCAGATAACATACATGATGCCTTCATATCCCAGAAAGTATTTTGGTTGAAAAGATTCATCTATAATCTGTACAAGTAATTTGGGTAATATTTTTGTATTTTTGTTTGACACAGTCCCCAGTTTCCCTTATTCTTTGTTGGGCAGGAAGTTTTCTGCACAGGAAACATGGTTCCAGCCCTTACAGGGAAGTTACTTGGTTTACTTAATACATGGAGTTTCTGGCCACAGATGTACCAAGTGATTCAGGGGAAAAAAAAATGTACTCAAATGTCAATTGGAACTTATTTTCTTATCAACTGAATTTGCTTTATGTGAAAAATGCCATAACACTTTTTAAAAAGTTAAATTTTATGTAAGGGTATAGTATATATAATTTTGGGCAGACTGAGCAAGCAGAGAAGGTCACAACCCTCCAAATCCTGAAAATACAGTGGGTATTAAACACTTTCGTTTAAAAAAACTCTTACAGTATTTGATCTTTGCTAAATTATGTACAATGTACTTTAACTTTGTTATACAGAATAAACTTTACTGTGTTAGCCATAAAAAAGGGTTTTAGAAGGTTTGAAATACAAACATTTAGACTATGAAGCAAAACAAAGCATGGCTGACATTGTTTGAGGGGCCCTCATGAAACCAGATAGTAAGTCAAAACGAAGGGATCCTGTGCCTCAGTTTTCTTACCAGTAACAGGAATTAAAAATAATATGGTCACAGAATATTTTGAGGATTAAAAGAAGCAAAACATGTAAAACATTTGTCTGGTATTTAGTATATGTCTAATATAACAACAATAGTATAAATAATAATTATTAAAACATAACACCAGCAACAAACATATAATGGCACTTACCATTTGCTAGAAATATTTGAAAATTTTTATTAAATTCTTTAATCTTTATAACATCTCTATGAAAGAATAATATGTTATTATCAAATTCTGCATATTATGGATGAAGAAACCAAATCCAATGGAAATTCACAAATTTTCCAAAGTCACACAAGAAGTAAATGTCAGAACCAGAATTTAAACTCAAGTGAAATGGTTCTAGAGCCTGTGAAACTAACTACTACCTTATAACAACCTAAAATATTAACTATCACTCTTACTTATACCAAGACAAGGAGAAGTGTCTGATAGAACCAATAGGCAACTTTTCACTCTTAAGTCCCAAGAAACAGTGTAGCATAATGGCTTGGCAAGAGACATTTTTGGTGATACTGTATTTGATGGCTCCTTGGGATAAACACAATAGATAATTAGATAACAAACAAACAAACAAGCAAACAAAATGTGAGAAGACTGAATCACTGAGCACCTGCATCAGAATAAATTGGAAAATTTGTTTTATTTTCCTGTGGCTCACCTCAGAGCTACTGAATCAGAATTTCTGTAAAGAAGGCATTAATTTGATTTCAATAAATAGAAGCTTAAAACTTCAGTTGGAAAAAAAACCCATAAAAAGTGTTTTAATATCGTGTTTACTATTAGAAAGCCAGTATGCTAACAGTTTACAAGAATTTTATTCCACTGAACTCTCAAATAAAACAAGTAGATCGATTCTATTCTTGTTGTTGGCAATTTACAGTTGTGAAACACAAGGAACAGAAGAGTTGAGTGGAATATCTCAGCTCATATAAATGAGTGAAAGTGCTTAGACTGGAAACAAGATCTGTCTGTTTCAAGAAGGCAAGTTTTAGCCTTATGTTAATTTATATTCAGCAGAAACAATATGGCTAACAGCAGATATTGTACTAGTTTGATGTGAATATTACCATGTCTTTCCCTAAAGCCCTATTGATAAATAAAAATTAAAAAACTTAAAGAAATCTAGAGTTCAAATTTACCTTTAAAAAACCCCATGGTCTAACTTCTTATGTTTACCACAAGGAAACTGAAGTTCAAAGATTACCTGTGTAAATAATGGTAGGTCTGATCCTAGAGCCCTGACATGCAGACTCCAAGGTTATATAGACTTCTTTTTACCACATGCTACATTGTAACATATGGGATTTCTTCCTACCTTCTTCATATAGCCTCTAATTCTCCACAGTTCTATCTGCTGATACTATGAGTGAAGAGAGCCTGATGTAGATCAGGAAGCTCACTTTTACCTTATATGGGATTGCAAAATAACTTTGCCAAAAACATTTGTTCAGACTTGGAATACAGACTTAATCTTTGATTTATAGCAGTGGTGACTTCTTTCCTGTGGATTGTGTCATCCAACTCACAGAAGTATGATTTTCCTTCTATTTTCTTGTCTAGTGCTCTATTTCTTTTAGAGTTGTAAGCAGCCTTGAACAACATTTGAATGCAGACTTACCTTCTGGTGACTAGGTTATTCCTGTTTTCCACAGCCACTAGCTGAAGCTTTGCATTGAAGAACATTTCTGGGAAATATTATCCTACTTTAAAAAGCAGATCCTGATTTCCACTACATGGAGTATCTTCCCCACCATGCCTCGCTTGGCTTGTTAGATTATATCAAATATCCAAAACAAATTTCCTCTAATTTGTAATAACTAAAGACATTAGTGACAATGGAGCTGTGTCAATGTTTGCAAAACCAAAAATAATGATTATAGAGGATAGAGGCATATATTACTTAATAAAGTATTTACTATTAATTTAAACAAAATTAATGTGACCTTTCCACATGAAAATTAAGTAAACCTATCAAATAACTCTAGAGTAAAAGGGGATATATCAACTAAAATAACATAACTTCCAAAAAGTAACAGAAATAAAAAAGACTACATATTAGAATCTTTTACAAATTTAAAACAATGATCAAAAGAAAATTCACAATTCTAAAGACATTTATTTGTAAAAATGAAAGAATGTGAGCAAATTAATTAAATGCCCAGTTCAAAAACCTAGAAAAAGAATAATAACATAAAGCAAAAGGCAGAAATTGATGGGGTAGAGAATAAAAGAAAAATAGTCATAATTAATAAATCCAAATTGCATTTTTGAAAACAATTGATTTAGAAAAATAGGGAAATAGCAAAAATGTAAAAAATAATTACATTGCCATGTGGGAAATAACCTTTGAAAGAGGAAGGAAGGTAGGAAGGCCCGAAGGTAGGAAGAAAGAGAAAAATAGAAATAAAGAAAGAATAATTTGTAGACCTCTCTACAAATAAATTCAAAAACCTTGGTGAAATAGATAAATTTTTGGCAGAAAACATTGACCTCATTCATGAAAGAAAGTTTAAATAGTCCAATTTCTGTAGGTTAAATAATGAATTGATATCTGCTACCACAATAATCAGCCAAGTTAAATGGTACACAGATTCTACAAGATTAGATGGTTCTAATTCTCCACAAATTGTTGCGGAGATTGAAAATGAAAGAAAACTTCCTAGTTCTTTTAATGAAGCATGTAAAATTTTGATTCCTAAAAATGACAGAGTAAAATACAAAACTACTGACCAATATAATTTATGAATATTATTCCAAAATAATAAGTTAAATATTAGTAAGGCAATAATACATCATGTCAAATGAGATCCATTCCAGTAGTACAAGATTGCTTCAAGACTAAGAAATTCCTTATTATAATGTACAAGAAGCATGAAGAGTGTATATGGAAATAGGATTGGTTTCTTAACATGAACAAATATTAATACATTAATCTTAATGACAATATCTTAATGGAGAGACAGTAGTCATTTCCAGTAAGATCAATAGCATCCAAGAATGCCCATTGTCTCCTCTACCATTTACCTCTGTACTTGAGTTGTTACCCAAAGCAATCCAATAAGAGAAATCAATTAGAGTAACAAGAATTGGCAAAGAAGAAGCAAAAATTCCTCTATATTCAGATAACATTATAGTATACCTGTAAAATGCAGAATAAATAATAATAGTAACAAAACCTGTAAAAGAATTCAGTAAGTTAGCAGGATATAAACTTATCATACAGAGATCAATAGCCTTTACATATACAAACATTTACCAGTTAAAAGTTAGAGAGAGAGAGACAACCCAATAACAATAGCAAAAGAAAAGTTTAAATACTTAGGGATGAACTCAGCAACAAATGTGCAAAACCTGTACCAGGAAAACTTGAAACCACTCCAGAAAGTCACAAAACAAATGGGAAGACACCCCTGTATATATCCCTGTATATAGTTAGTACTACTCAACATAATAAAGCTGTCTGTTTTTCCTAAGTCAATTTATAAATTTAATGAAATCACAATAAAAATATCAATAGGCATTTTTTTATGGAATGAGACAACTGGGTGATAAAGTTAACATGGAAAAAACATAAAGAATAGGTAAGAAAAAAAAGAACTAGAATAACTATCACTACTATAAATTAAGACATTTAATAATGCTTCCATAATTGAAACATTTAGGTGCAGGCTCAAGAATAAACAAATAGAATGTATATAAATACAATAGGAAGCTGGGAAGTAGAACCCAAAACATAGGGAAATTTAATATATGACAAAGGTGGCAATTCACATCACTGGTGAAAAAAAATGGACTTTTTAATTAATAATGCTGGAAAACTTGTAGTCATTAAAAGAAACAACAACAAAAATGTAAATTTAGTTCACACATCACACCAAACACAAGAACTAACTCTTAATGGAAGAGAGATACAAATGAAATTTCATATATGACACAAAACAAGATTGATAAATTTGATTGCATAATTTTAAAAAATAACTATGCCTTAAAAGAAAAACACCATAAACAAAGTTTAAAATAATTGACACACTGGAAGATAGTATGTGTAAAAGGCAAAGTATGGAAAAGGCTAATATCACTAATATACAAAGAACTCAACAATTGAGAGAGAGAAACCAAAATCCAATTTAAAAGATGGGGAAAAAATAAACAGAGAATTCATAAAAATTGATATAATTATGGCTCATAAGAGGATGAAAAATGTTCAGATTTCCTTGTAATTATTTAAATATAAATTAAACAATGCTGTGTCAGGCTGTGTGATGAATGTATTATGTAAAGTATCTCCTTAATCTTCAATACAGCTCTATCAGGAATGATTGCATAATTTGTGATCCAAATTTGGCTTGTAAAATATTAAAACATACATAGAATTATAAAGAACTTTCAAAACTCAAGAGTAAGAATATTAGTCAGCCAAAGGGGTGCTGATGCAAAGTACAGAACTCTGCTGGCTTTTATAAAGGGTATTTATTTGGGGTAGAAACTTACAGTCACAAGGCCCTAAAGAGTCCAACTCAAGGTACTATAAGAGGTACTTTCTCACCCAAAGTCTGTTGCCATGTGTTGAGCAAGATGGTGGGCGATATCTGTGAGTGTTCAGGCTTCCTCTTCCTTTTAAGACTTTGTGGTCCCAGCTTCTTCCCATCTCAGTTGAAGACTGGGATAAGTCTCATCTCTCTCCCAAGGCTCGTTTCTCTCCAGGCTCAGCTGCAGCTGTAGGTCATCAGGCTCATTCTCTTCCTGGGACCTCTGCTCCATCTAATGAGAGGCCTCTACTCCTCTGTGTTCTTCTCCTCTGTGTATTTACTTCCCAGGGCTCCAGCATCAAAACTCTCTCATCTGTCCTGTTGTTTTCTCTGTTAGTCCTCGTCCCTTAGTGGGTGGGGACTCAACAACCTGATGTGGCCCAATCAAAGCCCTACTTTTAATTTAATCAAATAAAAGTGAAACCTCTGAATTTAATACAATCAGAGGGGAAAAAGCCCAGAAGAACAGACCAGTTTACAAACATAATCTAATATCTATTTTTGGAATTCATAAACAATGCCGAACTGCTACAGTAAGAAAACAAACAAGCTGATAAAAATGGCCAGGATATTTTAACGGACAATTTACTTTGCAAACACATAGATAGCAAATATGCACTTGAAAAGAGGTGTAATATCATTATTTATAAGGAACATACAAATTAAAATCACAAGGAGATACTATTATACACTGATTAAAAAGTCTAAACTTTAAAAAGGCTCACCATAACAAAGATCAATACTCTCAAACACTGTTGATGAAAATGTAGAATGATACACCATATTGGAAAACAATAAGGTAGTTTCTAAAATTAGAATATATACCTACCATATGATCCAATTATTTCACACTCAGATGTTATAGAAGATAAATGAACACATATGTCCATAGAAAGACTTATAGATGGATGTTCATAGCAGTTTTACTTATAGTAGCCTCAAAGTGTTAACAACCAAAAAGCCCAACAACAAACGAGTAGATAAATTGATTATGGTATATACATTAAACGGAATACTACTTATTAGCAAAAATGAATGAACTATTGATACATGCACTGACATAAGTGAATCAGAAAATAATTATGCTGAGTTATAGAAGCCAGATAACAGATTGCATGCTATATGATCTCATTTATATAAAACTCTAGGAAATACAAACTCATCTACAGTGGTTAGTAGTAAAGCAAATCAGTGGTGTCTGAGGACACGGAGTGAGGCAGGAAGGGACTGGCTAGAAGGACTACAAGGGCACAAGGACACTTTTGGAGATGATAGATATGTTTCTTATCCCAATTGTGGTCATGGTTTCATTTTGCATTCATTTGTCAAAACTTTTCAGACAGTACATTCTAAATATGTGTAGTTTTTTGCATGTCATTTATGCCTTTAAAAAGCTGCTAAAAATAGAAGTACCATTTAAAATCTATCAACACATTACTATTCTCTGCATACAATCAATGCCCTATGATGTATAGAAGCAAAAAAAAAAATAATGTGTTTGATAATAAAGGAGTAGATATGATAGAATTAATGATAAAATGTATTTATTTTCTTCTATCTTTATGGTAGAAGTAGGAGCTCAGTTTTGGGTTTGTTAGTTTTTGGTTTTTTGTTTGCTATTTTGTTTTTTTTTTTCCTGCTATGTTTTATAAATTTCATATTAATAATTTGAAGAATGGTGTTAATTTCTTCCATTTCCCTCTACAGAAATAAATATCTTTATATAAGTATTTTTCATTTTTGAATTCTGTAGTAAATAATAATTTTACATTCTCTCTGAGAATGCATTAAAACAATTGAAATCTTTTATCCATCACTGAATTTTTCAAGGGATTTATTGTTAACCTCATTTCATCTTCGTGTATATTATAATATATCTTGAGGATGCATTTGTAGAAATTGTCAGTTTCACTGATGCTTTGTTCATTAAGAAAAGAATGTTACTTCTAAGAGGATGGTTTATCCACATGGAGATATTTGTTGACATTGATGACTCTGGAGATTCAAGCCCATTATCATATATGTCATACAGATTAGAGTGTACTGATGCAGCAAAACATGAAACTTGGAACCAAGACAAGGATGAGAATGGTTAGTGGTTACAAAAGAAGTGTGCACAGATGGCAGTGATCAAGGAGAAAATTGGAATTAGAATTCAGAATAGGCTTTGGTCAGGTAAAACAAGGTTCAAAGCTCTCAGCTTATGATAAAGTCAGAAGACAGATAAGTCAGAGAGAGAGAGAGAGATAGTATACTTACTAGATCATAAGAAACATCCTAAAGAGCCATAAGGAGATGGGATCACAGAAGATTGACAGTTACAATTAACTGGCAGTTCAGGAAGTATATATAAGTTAAATGAAAACTAAAGCTTATCTTTCTTCTATCAGGCAATATTTACTTGGACAGGAGGTTGTATATTCCATAATGGTCTAGCAAGAGCAAAGCAGTGAACTATGTCAGGGAAATGACAAATGGATTAGCTTTGGGTTTTGTATCACAGTCCAGGGGTTTTAATTGAGATGTGAGTTGATATGGCATGATATAAAGAATCTCCAGATTCAGTGTTAAGTACAAAATTTGACATGAGACATTCAGATTACTATATTCATTACAACTTAACCACATATGCCCCAAGGGGACAAAAACTGGGCATAGAGGCTTTATTGATCTATCTTTAAAGGATTTTTATTTCTACTTATATAGAGAAAGAAAGTATAGCATGAATTTATTTATCCATGATCTAATGAATCTCATATTTTTTGTAAAATTGAACATTATTTCTTTGGCTCTTTCTTATGCCATAAGCAGATGCATATTGGCAGTGTTTATGAGGTCCAGTGGCTATTTTTCTTTATGAATTCTGAGCTCTCATTCAAATAAGAGAAAGCAACCACAGAGCAAACATACTAGGCTGGCCTGAACAGTGCTCAGTGGGGAAAAACTCATGGAGGCAGTTGCACGGTTGGTGAGTAAGTGCCTCATTGTCCAATGGATGTAGGGCTATGCACAGGCAAACAACAGGTCCAGATGTCAGATTCCAGGAGAAAGACCTGATCCTTGAGGTCTCAGGCTCTTAAGGTCCATGTTAAAGTAAGCAAAGACATCTCATTATATAATCAGGTGCAAAGGAAAAATTAGAAATGTGATGTAGCAGAACTTTGAATCTATTCCTATTCAACCAGCTCACCATTCTTGGTTTGGGAAGCATCTGTCCCTCTTCTGCATATTCAGGAAGCTGAGTTCCAAGCCTAATGGTTGACCACTATTTATTTCATTAGTTACTTTACTCTGACCAATGACTAAGGAGCTTTATAGTAATTCAACTGCTATTTTGGGGGAATAACTTGAATAAGTTAACTCTTAAAACTTGTGAACAAATTGAGAAAATATGCAAAGGACTTGGCAAATGGCAGAAAACATTACCGGTATTCCTGACAAAAACTAGGCTGGCAAGAAAGTTTCCTAATATTGAACCCCAATTTATGAGACTTACCCTCTAAGTCACAGGCGATGTTAGACTGTAACTGAACTGCCAGCATGCAGTCTGTTTCTGTAAGACTTATAAAGTGGAAGGTGCAAAATATAGACTATTCTTTAGAGTAAACTTAATACTGAAGCAAAGAAAGCAAGGAGCCTGACTGCCAGTGCTTCATATCCACTCTTAAAATCATCAATCAGACATTCATAAACCTCCATGGAGGCAGAATAGTAAAGGGACAGAGAGAATAAGAGGATGGTATTCCTATCCTGAAATATTTAAATTAAACATGTGTCTATGAGAATGGCAAACTGTCCTTTTCTTTCTTTTTTCACTGTATCTGCATTTCCTACTAAACCTTAAATAAATATCTAAAAATTTAGCACAAAAATTATATCCATTATGAACTTGACCTGGGACCCCAAATTACTTAGATCCTTTTCTGTGTACTCATGTACTAGTTCCATATTGATGCATACCAAGTTACCACAAATTTAGAAGCTTTAAAAGATGCATATTGATTAGCTAATACTTTAATAAGTTTGAAGTCTGTAGGTAGCTCACATTGTAGGTAGCTTTCTGTTCAGATTATCCCAAGACTGAAATCAAGTTGTTGGTGAGACTGAATTCTCCCCTAGAGATTTTGAGGGAAAATCTACTTTCAACTTCATTCTTGTTGGTGGAATGCATTTCCTTATGGTTGCACTGAGGTCCTCAATTCCTTTTTGGCTCTTGGCTGGGATTGCTCTCAGCCACTGGAGACTTCCAGCAGTTCCTTGCAACATGACCCCCACAGGAAGGTCACCACATGGATCTTTGTCACCTTTCAGGTCAGTTGTAGCCCAACTCTTTGGCTTCCTTTTTGGTGGCCAGCCAGAGGAAGTCCTCCTGTTGAAGTACTCATGTGCTTAGATTAGGTCTACCCAGAGAATCTTTTTAAGTAAACTGAACCATACAACAAAAACTATTTACTGAAGTAAAATCCATTAAAGTACAATCCAGGGAAATATACAGGACAGGTACACCAGAGGGCATGAAGTCTTGTTGGGTGTCTTAGAATTATGCCTACCACAACTGATATCACATACCCAACAGACTAGTACATCTAATATCATTTTGTTAATATATTTTTCTATGCAACAAAATTGGTTTAGTTACCCTACAAAAAAAGGCAGAGCACTATGTGTGGCACAATATAGTAACTTAATAAATGTGTTTTATAAATGAATTAAGGTATTATTTTATTAATAATTTGTGTACTAAATTTATATTATGATTTTATAGGTATTACTTAAATATTTTAAGATCAAAGAGAGATATTTTAAAGTATCTGAAGATTTGATGAGCAAACTTATAAAATAAAATGTTGTCAATATAATTTGATAACCATTTGTTCTAAAACATAGTTGGAATGCAGAATAATTACCTTGTTAGCAAAATAGAAGCTAGAAACTTGATTCATGGAGAAATTGTGGTTTTGCCATAAGATTCAACCAATACCTAAATGAAACTTATTAGAGCCCTCAAGAATCAACTCACACTTACACCATGATTTCATTTTTGAAATAGCAAACCAATTCAATGGAAAAAGGAGTCTTTTCAATAAATAGTACTGTCATAACTGTATATCCATATAAAAGAAAGTAAATTTGACTCCTACCACACATCATAAACAAAAATTAAGTCAACATTGATCATAGGCATAAACATAAAGGCTAAAATCACAAAGAAAATATAGGCAAATAATTTTTGACTTGCATGTAAGCAAATATTCCTAGAACAAAGAAATGATAAATACAAAAGGAAATATTGATATATTAAATATCAAATTAATTTTTTTTTTCTCTTCAAAAGGTACTGCTAAGAAGATGAATGGAAAAGCCACAGATTGGGAGAAAATGTTCACAGACCATTTATCACAGAAAGAATATAGAAAGAACTTGTATGACTTTATAATAAAACAAAAATATCTCCCTAAAAAACAGGCAAATAATTTGAACAGACACTTCACAATATAAGATATATGAATAACAAACTTGTGAGAATTATTTTCAATACCTTTGGACTTCAGGAAAATTCAAGTTAAAATCATAATGAGATAACAATACATGTCTAGCTAAATAACTGAAATAAAAAAGACTAAGAATATCAAATGTTGGCAAGGATGTGGAGCAACCAGAACTTCCACACACTGTAGGTGGACTGCAAAATGGTATAACTAGAGAACTATTATACTATAACTATAATATAGTTATTATTATATAACTGGTATAATTAGAAAACTATTATACTATAACTATAATAGTTTCTTATAAGAATAATACTTATGCTATAATCCAACAATTCTGGTACTTGGTAGTTTTACAAGAGATAAAAAATCATCAGTAGACAAAAAAAAGGTTAAAATGTTCCTGGCAGAGTTACTTACAATCATCAAAATTTGGAACTAGCCAAGGTGTCCATTACTAGGAGACTGGCTAAACATTATTTGCTATTTCTGCATAATAGAACATTACTCAGAACAAAAAAGGAATGGAATACTGATACATTCAAAAACAGAGGTGAATATAAAAAATGCACTTAGTGAAATAAGCTTAATGCAAAATTTGTAAATTAAATGATTTCATTTATATGATGTTTAAAATAGGTAAAGCTACATTAAAGTGAGAACTATGGATGCCTTGTGGGGGTGCTGGAGGAAATTTCTGTGAAGAGGTATAAAGAAATATACAGGAGTCATGATAACATTCTATATTTTTAGTATTGGAGTTGTACAGGGCTATTGATCTGTCATAACTCAGAATATTTACTCTTAAGGTTTGTTGATTCCATTGTGCATTCCATTTCAAGACTAAGGTAATGGAAAAGGAAAGAAAAAAATATTGAACTTTAATATTATTCATGTTGAAATATTTAAAGGAAAGTGTATTCATGTTTGCAACTTACTTTGAAATTCATCACATTATTATATTGATTAATGGATGCAAAGAGAGATGGATAGATGACAAAGTATAATAAGAAAAATATCAATGGTAGAATCTAAGTGCTTGGTATATGAATGTTCACTGTAAAATTATTTCAAATTTTATTATAATAAAATGTTGGAAAGAAAACTAAAAGCAGTAAAAGTGGAATGGTAACATTTTGCTTGGGCATTAAGTTATAATATAGGAAAGGAATCAATTATATGAATTACCACAATCTGCACAGGTTCTCCATGATAGGGACCCAATATCTAAAAGGAAGATATTTTAGTTTGCCAAAGAGCTGCCAATGCAAGGTAGCAGTTATGGGTTGACTTTTATAAAGAGGAACTATTTGGGGTGAAAGCATACAGTTCCAAGGCCATAGAAAGTCCTAACCAAGGCATCATAATTGGTGCTTTCTCACCAAAGTAAGCTAATGTTGATCCTGTTGTCCTAGCATGTGGCAAAGCAAGATGGCTGCCAATCTCTGCTGAGATCTCAGCCTTCCCCTTGGGGTTCACCGTCTCTCAGAGCACAGCTCCTAGAGCTGAGCTGGGAGCAACCAGGCATAGGGCTTGTCTCTTTCCAGGGCACTTCTATCAGTCTCGACTGCTCCACGTTTTTTCCTGAGCTCAGCTGTAAGCTATCAGGCATACAGCAGGGCTCAAACTGTCACAGAAGATTAAAAAAGGGATCCCAGTATCATTACGTGCATTTGTATTTTATTCATTTAACAGATCTTTGACTGCCTATCATGCCCCCAGGCATTTTCAAGTCAGCCAAGAATCTCATGGACCTTAAATTCTAGCAAAGGATGTAGACATTAAACGAAATAAGTAAAATATAAAGTAGGTCAGGTGGTGATAAATCTAAGAAGAAAAATAAAGCAGAGGATGGGAATGTTAAGAGAGTTCTGTGATGGATGTGGAGTTGTGTTTTTTAAGGATGGTCAAAGAAGGCCTTACTCTAGCTGCTGTGTTAAAATAGTGTGAAGAAATCCCTTCCTTTTTAGTTTGTCTGTTTTTTGTTTATTATTACTATTATTATTATTGAAATAATGAAAATGCTTTAATAATGGTTGAAGTGATGAACACACTGCTATGTGATTATACCGAATACCATTGACTATACACTTTGATTAATTGTATGTTTTATAAATAAGTATCAATAAAATTGATTTGTTTAAAAAAATAGGCTGAAGAAGAAAAAGGATGGAATAAGGAGACCACTTAGACTAATACTAATATAACACTAAGATAATAAACAATGTTGTCTTGACTTTACAATGGAAACTACTAAAATAGAATTGACTTAATTTAAATTAATTTTGAGATAGTTTTCAGTGTATAAATGTGTGTTAAAATACCCATCTTTTAATGAAATAGTGGAAACAATAAATTATGTGTTTATCATTATCAACTAAAATATGTCAGCTGTATATCAGTAACCCACATTTTGAAAACAAGAAAGACTGCTTTACTAAAGTGACAAAGTGACATTTTTTCATTTAAAATTATGTCGTTTTAAAATATCCAGCAAAATGTGGTAAATAAGTGACAAAAAGTGGGCAAAAAATTGATAATTATTGAAGTTGGTTGATGGGTATGAGAATATCATTTATACTTTTCAGTAATGAAGGTTTTATATATTTTTTTTAATAGAAATAGATCGATGGTTTAAACTTTAAAAAATAAACCATGAAGGAATTGTAAAATTAAATTAATACAAAACAAAACAAAACAAAAAATATATCCTATACAACAAATATTGTTTCTACTTAAGCTGAACAGTAGCTCCTAGTGAGAAAATTTCTTTTAACAATTGGAGGAATAAAGTGAGATGATCAGAAAGTTATCTGAGGAAAAAGACTGGAGATTTCCTTTTTTGTAGATCATAAATGTAACGTGTTTCTCTGGCAGCATTGTGGGTGGAGAAGGTATACCATACACTACTGTAATGAAAAATAGACTAAGTTCATTTAAAGGAGAAGGTTAACTTTAGTTATCTAATTTCCAATAAATTGGTAGATTAATATGGTAGTTAAATTATATTATTCTTAACTTACTTTTATATTAAATTATCTCATGATTTCATATGTGTATGAGTAGATTTTTTAAAGTTTTTGTTTATTATTCCAGAGATAGAATTTTCTTTTTAAAGGGAACAAAATCACAAAGAAGGGAAGACATGTAGAGTCTTTTGATTTATACACATTAAATACCTGGCATATTGAAATTAAATCTTAATATCTTGGGAAGAAAAATAGGTCCATGTTGAAGATGCCAGATGTAGAGCTACAATGCAGAAATCTGTAGAGTATGGAGAAGGGTAAAGGAAAGAGTTCTGTAATTTACATTAAAACATCCAGCAGATATTAAACAGAAAATCTCAAAATTGCCAAATAGAGAGTTGTATAAATGAGATTTTTATATTGCAGGCAAAACAGCAGGAAATACCTAAATGTAAATCTGCATGTAGAGAGCCACTGATTAGTCCATCTACATGAAAAATAGGTAGCTGCACTATAATTTCCACATAACAATTGCAGGACTTAATTAAATGCTTACAACACAGTTTTCATATAAAATACATCTTGTTGACAGGAGTTTTTCAGTTTTATGGGATAGGCTTTATGAACAAGGTTGAATTTTTAAAGATAAAAGACATCTATTTTTATCTCATAATAATGTAGATATTATAAAAACATTTAAGGAAGATATTAGATAATTAGGACATTTTCAATCATGTCACTTTGACAGAATTTAAGTGGCCTCTTTCCTCCCAAGAAAATCTTGAGACATCTTCAGCCTATACATTCCAGATTAAGGTAAAGTATTTTCCTTCTTGACATTCCTTAATCCCACTCCTGGCATTTTTTTTTTTCTATTGCTATGTGAATCTACATTTAAGAAATCTGTATGTTGTGATTAAAATCATTAGCTAATTAAACTAAAAATAAATAATGAAAATACTTTTCAATAAGAAGTTAGAATCAAAATTTTAAAAGCCATAACTTAACACTGTCAGTATCCATTAAATGGTTGAGGCATGAAGGACTGTTTTGTGGAGGAACATTGTTATTTCTCATATTTTAGTAAGGAAGGAAGGGAAGAGGGGAGGAGGGGAGGTGGGGGAAAGGGAGGGAGGGGAGGAGGAGAGAAGGGGAGGAAGGGAGAAAGCTGTACCCAAACAAATTCAATGCTCTTTATAAGTCACATGTTCCCTGAATAGCCTATGTATTTTGGAAATTACTTACTGACATATTCAATATTCCATGGCTTTTACTCACTGTGTAAAGAAAAATGTATTATTTCATATTCCCAGAAAAACTTGAAGGATACCCCATATATGATTGACACAAATCTTTATTCACATTCATTTTAATTGTGTTGATATCTACCTATAGCTGATTTTTCCCCCACAAAGTATCACTCATCTTGTCAAATACTGTATTGGGATTGTGTATGTGTAGTTGTGTGCATATGCATGCCTGCGAGCATGTGCCCATGTATTTTGCCTACCTTAATTATGAATTGTTTTTTCTTGGGGGAAATCACCATGTGCCTGTTTTCAATCTCTTTGTTCTGTAGAACACACCCCACAAGACAGAGGTCTAACCAATAGGTTCGTTATCATTGGCCCAGTTGTGATTCCTTCTAGAATGGACAAATAAGTTTATTTAGACTCTTTTATTGAACGAAATCTATTGGAAAGAAAAATTCTCTTTCCAAGCTGACTGCTAAGCTATGAGTAACCAGAAGCCAATACACGGTAAGAGCATATTTGAGAATGAATATCACACAGAGGAAATTAGTCATATGATAGAGGGAGAGAAACAAACTTTTTAACACCGCTTGGGCTTCTGCCTACAGCAGTATCTGAAGGTAGATGTTTGGACTTAATTAGGATGGCTTGATACCATTTATACGTGTTTCAATTATATTTCTCTAATTTTTAACTGAAATGAACATGACAAACTTTTATTGTAACCTGAAAATGGTTAGCAGAAAAAAAATGTATTGGATTAAAAATGACACAAGGAAATGAATTTTAAAAGCAGCAATGCAAAAACTTGAAGTAGTGGAGTACTTTAACATTACAAATCCCATCTTTTTTCCCCTTGGTGGTCCTGTATGGAAATTAAGATGTAACCTGCATATTCAGAATCACTATTATCTTGCATAAATGTAGTAAAAAAATGACAAATTCTGAAAAATAACTATTTAGAACACATTCAAAGATTACTACCCTAATTTAAGAAGAGCTTCTCAAAATAAAGTTAAAATAGCCCAACATTCCTTCCAAAATATGAAATTGAATGAATTAATGAGAGAGAGAGAGAAGGCATGTTTGATTTGGAAATTGTGTTCTAATCATCTATTAGATTGTTATTTTTATCTTAAAATTTTTGATAGATTTCACAAGCAAAATCATGAGTCATTTCCTTTTTGTTTTATCTTTTTTGGGGAGGGGGTGGACATTGAATTTTTTATTGCCAATTAAATTTCTTTAATAGGTATAGGGCTATCTATATTTTACATTTTCCTCCAGATAGTTTTATTTTTAAGAAATTTTCCAAATTTATCTAAGTTGTCATGCCTATCAGAATAATATGTTTCAAAAGAGACATTTATTATCCTGTTAATGAACATAGGAACTGTAGGGGATTTCCTTTTCACTCCTGACATTGGCGATTTGTATTTCATCTCTTTTTTCATGATCAGTTGTAGCTAGAAGTTTGTAAATTTTATTAATCTTTTCAAAAAATCATCAGCTTTTTGTTTTGTTGATTTTCTGTATTGCTGTTCCTTTTTTATTTCATTGATTTCTGGTCTTATTATTATTTCTTTTTTCCAAATTTTCTTGTTTTAATTTGCTCTTCTTTTTATAGCTTCTTAAGGTATAAACTTAGATCAAATCATTTAATGCTTTTTTGTTTCTATGATAAATATTTAAAGTTAAAATTACCCTGTTGTTATTGCCTTAACAACATCCCACAATTTCTTCTGCTGTGTTTCATTAATAGCCTGTTCAAAATAATCTCTGATTTCCCTTTTCAATTCTTAATTGACATATGTATTTTTTATAAGTATGTCATTTAATTTCCAAATATATGGGGGAATGTCTAAATATCATATTAATTTCCTATACAATTCCATTGTAACAATGTCACATACACAGGCTTCTTTCAGTCCTTTAAAACTTATTGAGACTGCTTTAATGATCCAACATACAGTTTATCTTGTTCAGTTGTCAGTGAGCTCTTGAAAATAATGTGTATGCTGCTGTTTTTGGGCCTCGTGTTCTATAAACAGGTGGAAAAAGTTTATAGTGTGACTGGTGGAAAATGTTGATAGTGTTTCTGAGTCATCTAGACAAGGGCAAGTGTGGTCAGCTGGGATGGCTCAAGCAGCAGGTGGGGAACACACAAGCAGCGTGAGAAGGACCCCAGAGGCTTGTACCTTTATTGTGTTTCAGGGGTGGAGGTTAGTAAATTTCCCATGGGAGAAAAGGATTGGCTAATTTAAAAGACAGGCGCATGAAAAGGGCAAGAGACTGGGACTCTGAAGTGGGTGGGATGGTTAGCTTTTCATTTGGGGTCTGCTGTGGCTCTGGGTGAGGCATCTGGGGGGTGTTCTCTGTGGGAGCAGGTTTGGGCTCTGGGGGAGTTTATGCCCCAGGCCTGAAAAGCTATTTATTAATAAGCCAAAGATCAGTATTAAGGTTGAAGCTTTGCCACGGTAAGATAAATGCTTGTGTGGTACACACACAAAAAAGTATGATTGGTATGACAGGAGTGGTGAAAGCTCCAAATATAATTGTATGCTTATTTATTTCTCATTTTAGTTCTGACAGTTTTTATTTTTAAGTAATTAGAAAATAATTACTTAAAATCATTTGATGCATACACATTGAGGATCATCATGCCTTCCTGATGAATGAACACTTTACATTATACAGTGCTCTTTATTTCTGGTAACATTCTGTATACTGAATATATACTGATATAGCCACTCCAGTTTTCTTTTGATTAATGTTAGCAAAATAGGTAATTTGTTATAATTCTAATTAACCATATATACATCTTTTTATTTAAAGATCATTTATGTTAGCATCACTGAGCTTATATAAATATGTATGAAATCAGATTCACACACAACTACGATTTGCGGCACTCTTCATTCATTGTGTAGTACCATGGTTTTATCTAGCTTGATTTAGTTTGAAAAAATTCCTTTGTCATTTCTTGTAGTGTGGGTCTGCTACAGGTGAATTAACCCATCCATTATTGTCAAATATCTTCATTGTTTCATGTATTGTTTATTTGATTTTGCTATTTATTAACTTATTTAAATTAGAGAAATTATAGGTTTATAGAAATATCATGTGGAAAGTACAGAATTCCCATTTATTCACCCTCACACATGCAGTATTACCTATTTTTATTTATTTTTTTAAGAAAGATAATTAGATTACATAAATGCCACATTAAAAATGTAGGGGATTCCCATATGCCCTACTCCCTACCCCTCCCACACTTCCCCATTCACATTAATTTGGTAACTTTGTTACAATTGATAAAACAATACTATAATCATTATAGTATTAACTATAATTCATTAGTCAGTTTACACTAGGGTTTACTGTGTTGTATAGGTCTATGGCTTTTTTGTTTTATTTTTATTCTGGTAAAATATAGACAACCTTAAATTTCCCATTTAATCACATTCAAATATACAATTCAATGATGTTAATTATGTTCACAATGTTGTGCGACTGTCACCACCATCCATTTCCAAAAATTTCCATTACCCCAATCAGACACTCTGAAATTATTAAGCATTAATTCCCCATTCCTACCCCAACTCCAGCCCCTGATAAACTGTATTCTAGTTTTTGACTCTATGAATTTACATATTCTAATATTTCATATGAGTGAAATAATACAAAATTTGTCCTTTGCACCTGGCTTAAGTCAATCAAGATGATGTGTTCAAGGTTCACCAATGTTGTTGCATGTATCAGAACTTCATTCCTCTTTACGACAAAATAATATTCTGTAAGTAAGTTTATGCCACATTTTGTTTATCCATTCATCTGCTGATGGATACTTGGGTTTCTTCCATCTTTTGGCAATAGTGAATAATGCTGTTATGAACATCTGTATGCAAATATCTGTTCCAGTTCCTGCTTTCAATTCTTTTATGTATATACCTAGAAGTAGGATTGCCAAGTCATATGCTAATTCTATAATTAACTTTCTGAGGAACCACCAAACTGCTTTCCACAGCAGTTTCAACAAATTTACATTCCCACCAACAATGAACCAGTATTGTTATTTCTACACATCCTCTCCAAAACTTGCTATTTTCCATTTGTTTGATAGTAGCCATTCTACTGAGTGTGAAATTGTACCTCATTGTGGTTTTGATTTGCATTTCCTTAATAGCTAATGACATTGAGCATTTTTTCTTGTGCCTTTGGAGAAATGTGTATCCATGTGTTCTGTCCATTTGTTTAACTGGGATGTTTGTTTTTTTTATTGTTGAGTTGTAGGATTTCCTTATATATTCTATATATTAAACCTATCAGTTATATGGTTTCCAAATATTTTCTCCCATTTTGTAGGTAGTCTTTCTATTTTTATGATAAAGCTTTTGATACACAAAAGTTTTTATTTTTAATGAAGTTCCATTTATCTATTTTATCTGTTGTTCCTGTACTTTTGGCATAAAGTCTAAGAAATCATTGTTTAACACAAGATCCTGAAAATGCTTCCTTTTGCTTTCTTCTAGGAGTTTTATAGTTTTGGTTCTTATATTTAGGTCTTTGATCCAATTTGGTTAATTTTTGCATGTGATTGGCCTTCTTTCTTTTGCATATTGATATCCAGTTTTCTGAGCACCAGCTGTTGAAGATTCTATTCTTTTCCCATTCAGAAGATTGACACCCATGTCAAGAATCAACTGACTAGAGATATGAGGATTTATTTCTGAATTCTCAGTTCAATTCCATTGGTCTATACATCTGTCCTTGTGCTGGCACAACACTGTTTTGATTATTGTAGATTTGCAATGAGGTTTTAAAGTTATATTTTCTTGATTCAGTTCTTGTCTAGTTTCATCAACCCTTTAAATGTTTTCTGGAGTTTTGTAGAAGATGTTTCTGACAATTTCTGTTAGCTGTTTAAGGATTCTGTGGGGGAACAGATCTCTGGAGACTCTTATGCTGCCATTTTGGTTTACCCAAATCTTCCATTTTGCTTCATATTTGAAGATTTTCTTACTTTGTTGCTTATAAATTCTAATTCATGTATATTCATCTTATTTGTATCTCACTAAGATTCTGAGATATGTATGTTTAGGTTTTTCACCAAATTAAAAAAAAGAACATTATTTCATAAATATATAAATCTGCCCCATCTCTTTCTCTTCTTTTTTAGGACTCCTATTTTACATAATTTAGATAAGTTATTGTCCCAATATCCTTGAGGATCTCTTCATGACCTGTTATCTCCATATGCTTTGGTTTGAATAGTTTAGTTTCTACTACCTTGTCTTCCTATTTCCTAGTCTTTTCTTTTGGGATGTCTAATCCATTTTTATGCTGTCCATCAGAAATTATAATGTATAGTCTGTTTTTCCATTTTTAAGATATAGATTTCTACTAAGATCTTCGCCTGTTCACTTTTTTCCTTTAAATCTTTAAACATTTTCCTAATAGTTCTTTAAATTACTGTTGTAAATTCTATCTTCTTGGCTTTCTTTGCATATATATATATTTTTTTTTGGTATTAGTGTTATTTTTTCTGCATTTCATTTGTCCAGTAATTTTTATTGTATGCTGAACATTGTGGAGTCAACATTTTTGAGATTCTTAATCGTGTCTTTTTTAAAGGATATTGCATTTTGTTCTGGCAATTAGCTGTTACCTATAGACCATCTTGATTCCTTTGAGGATTTTGTAAAGCTTTGTAAGGCTGATATAAGGTAACACTCTAACCTATCTGTGAGTTGACCTTTCTGATGTCCCAGTTTTGTATTAGGTGTTTTAATAAGCTCTCTCCATTTTGTCTCATCAAAACTCAAACATCTCCCAGGAAATTACCATGTAATTTAAAGAATATCTATTCAGATTATCATTCCCAAGTAGTTGTTTTATATCCCTGTATGTGCAACTTAATTTTTACCTGGAGATTTTGAGGATTCCTATGCAGCTTTCTGGAGTTCCTTTCTA